>NIPM01000475.1:1808-117308 GCA_002738285.1 Holacanthella duospinosa | reverse complement strand
TTGGAGTCTTTAAGTGAAGGGTGTTTGGAGTCTTTAAGTGAATGCGGGCTGGACCCCCAGGGCGGTGGTGTTACTTGGGTATTTAGGTCCGTGGACGCTGGACCTTGTCACAGGTTTAAACATGTTTGAACTTAATACTTAGGGTCTTCCATCCCAACTTAGGGTCTTAGGGTGATAGGGTCTCAGGGTGAAAGCGACTTAGGGTAAAAGGAGGAAAAATTTAGGGTCTTAGGGTCTTAGGGTGAAAGCGACTTAGGGTGAATGTGTCTTAGGGTGAAAGCGACTTAGGATGAATGTGGATGAACTTGCAAAAAGTACAAGTGGTATAAAGATAGTCTGAGAATATGTGGGAGTGATGGAAGGTTCTCTCATTTTGGAGCAGTTTGAAACAGATTTCACAGTGAGTGATAGAAAAGTGACGATCCATATTTCAGGAGTCGGGTTACACGGTAAGTTGGTTTTAGAAATAAAGTCCAACACTTCACCAGCTATATTCAGTGCTTTTTCAATAAAGTGTGTTGCACAATCATTCCTTTGGTAAAATTCATAAGCAGGGTTGTGGCTATTGCTGAAGATGTCTGGGGCTGCAAGCAATGCGCTATATGCATACGGTTGAATTATACCGATACCTGTTGATCCTTTTTTTGAATTTTCAACCTGTCTGAAGTGGAAGGTGACATAAACAGAAAGGATTGAACATTGTCATTCTATAGTTTTTAAATTCACAGTAGTCCTCTGATGAGGGATTTTTAATATGAATTGATTCTTCTCCGTGACCGCATGTCAACACGTGGTTATCCAAATAGTATTGTGAGAGACAAGCTTTGTCACACATTGGACAATAAAAACGCGCACCATGGGTCACACTTGAAAGGAATCGGTTCTTGTCTTTGATTAAACAAAAATAACCGGTTTCGTTCCCTGCCTTCCCAGGTAAATATAATAAGTCCACATGTTTATTAAAAATGTACTTGGTTCGTCTCAGAGGATACACATTTCCATCACAGAACTCGTAAATATTTACGGAAAATTCATTCTTAATTTCAAATTGATTAATTTCAGGGAGTTACACCTCTAAATGTATATTCTGTGAACATCGAAAAGTCTAAAGTAGATTGATTCCACTTTTGAATGTACTGTTTAATTAGGCTTTTCTATTTTTCTTCTCTACTAATCCACATGCTCAATTGTGACCCACTCAGAAAAATCCCATTTTTTCTTTGTTCTGCCAATTTTTGTTTGACCAACTCGTCACTGTATAAGTAGCACATGATACAGATAAAAAAACATATGTTATGGTTTGTTTTGAGATTGATCAACCCATGTCTCCCTTTCAGTCCACGAGGCAGCGGGACATAGGTACCAACTGACACTGAAGAAAGGTTTTCAACATGAACATCTAGCCTTTCAACCACCCATGATGACTCATTCTCTAGCATAAAATCAAGAGCAAGGATTATATATCCGACACACCTTGTCACAGCACTGTTCATGTTTTGGTGAGTCAGAATTGACCAGAAGCAGCCCATTGGATGATCAAGATTCCATACGTCATGAGGCACTTCGTAAAAGTCACATATAATACGAAAACTAACCTTGATTTTTTTGTAAGCTATAATACATTGTGTAAGTAAATCAATCAATGGATCCTTTACAGAGTTGAAAACGTCCACAACCATACACATAGTTTCGGGTGGGGCATATGAATATATTGCAAGTGTTCCACGTTGGGCGTGACGGAGCTCATAGAACACAAGAGTCCAAATTAATTGCAATATTTGCTACTCCGCGACCTTCCTTTGGACACACGTAATCTGATAGGTCAAACAACTCGAAACCACAAGGACATTGATGTTGTTCCAATTGACTTTCCAGAGCGTCATAACGTAGAGTAACAAAGTAACACTCATCAAACGAGCACCCAAACTAAGCCAAATAGACATACAGTATTTTTTTAGAAAAAATCATCAAACTGAAAAACTTGTAAAGCTTTAAAGCTCACAATTTTACCTCTGTATTATTTTGTAGACGCTTTTTTTTACACGACGGCCTGCTCCTAGTACAGAATATGCTACTCAGGAGTGTCAGTCATCCAAATTTATCTGATCATCTGAATCACTGTCAGAGTCTTCAGACATGTCATTTGCAGAAACTTCATTTTCTTCTGCGGAAATTTCGTCGTCAGCCCAATAGGGTTCCTGTTGCACTATATGCCTTCCACCACATTGCTTATTTCTTTGAGCTGTGAACGCTTCTGCTCGGACGTACCCATAGCGTCTTTGAAGGGGACCGTATCCGAGGGAAAACTTTTTAACAGGACACATTGAGTTATAGTTAAATTAATGTTCTATAAACTTACTCACATGTCTTCTATCCTTTCCAAGACAATGTGCTCGAATCTTTTTTGAAATTTTGCTATCTGCGTCTGCGTACTCTAGATCACTATGAGCAAGTTTGTTACACGTATAGTCAGCGTCATTACTCAACTGATCTGCGAAATGTCGAGCTGCTGTAGCTTCCTCGACTCTGTTTTGCTTTTGACTAGAATCAGCTTTGGCTACTTCTGGTTTTGTAGGTTTTCTAATTTTCTGGTGACTATTGCACAGAGACACTCAAGAGTTTTTCGGTTGTCGTTCCATTTCGAAACTAGTTGTCAAATTTTAGAAATTTTTTAAATAAGACTCGTCTTGATAACGACACAGGATACAACTTTAAAGGATAGTCTTGAGATCGATAGAAATTCAATCAGTAAGCGTCCAGAGTTTGATTAAACTGCTTGAATTTTCATTTTATCAATAAATAATCCAGGGTGAAAATTACTTGAGGCCGTAAAGACAATTAATCAGTGAAGGGTCAAATTAACTTGTATCGTGCTATAGTGTCTATTTAGAAACAATGAAAGCACATACGTTGATTCTATCTATTTTGTTTCTGGAACTACAATTCGGAAGAAGAGAAAACGGTAGAGCTATAGATTATTTTATTTGGTTTCAATCCGTTTAATCAAGTTTGATTTCAATTTTAGATACCTTTACTATACAAAAGTGCAGGAATTGTACTTTGAGAGATTTAGCTTTTGTGAAGCAAAAAATTGTACATATTCCTGATAAAAGTTACTTTTGCTTGGAAAAAAGACTACAAATTAAACCAAGCTCATTTATTTTGGACATGGCAATGAACAGTGAAGAATGTGAAAAAATATTGTCAAATATCAAATGGCAGGATATAGTAAGAGATGTTTCTTTCCGGGACAAGCAAGATGAGCCAAGCTTGGAACGATTTTCAGGAATCAATAAAAAGGATTGCTTATCATGTTTGATGGGTAATTTCATTTCTTTCCACTTGTCTGATTTAGAATCTTAATCCTGTTTGATCAATATCTGTAATAGGCTTTTTGATTGGATTGTTTGGCTCTCTAACTGGACCTTATATATTTGGCTACTTGAGAACCCTCGTTTTGAAAATTTCAATCCTCTTGGTATCCAGAGCGAATCCCTCTTAATTTCTTTTAATATTTGAAGTAAACTAAAATATTCCTCATTATAATTGAAGCCAAAATGTTCCAAAAACTTTGGCTTACAGTCTCAACCAAGCAGGTTGTAGTGAAACAACTCAACTCTTGCTTTTGTAAAAATAAATAATGAATCGTATCTTTGAACAAGACTTACTTCTCCGTAATTATTATTAATCAAGACGCCACTTATTTTACACGAGCCGATCTTATGGAAAAAGGGTTGTCCCGACTCAATAAATTGTATAGTTGAAGTTGTTGAAAATATTGATAAGTATTCATCGTTGTGTATGAAAAAGTGCAAAAAAATCAAATGTATATTACAAAAATATGATCTAAAGGACATTGACTTGTTGCAAAAAGTACTAAAGTTACATATCCCGGAATTGAGAATTTTGATTCAATGTGCCATAGAGTATTCCATAGAGTATAGCTTATTCTTTCTATTGTGTGAAATAGCATAAAAAATCTACAAAAAACTTCCCCAAATGAAACAGTATTTATCTTAGTCAAGATCATAAATACTGTATATTGCGCGAAGCGTTACTAGAATGTCCCAATAACTTAGAAATTTGTCCAACTACAGGAGAAATCCAGTTTATGTCAATCCGTGAGCCATATTCAAACTTAGAACAGCTACTCCATCTCTTCACTTCATCTTCTATTTCATTTCATGTACCTGGATTTCAATTAATGTTACATGCTATAGAAGTGAATGGCATTGACTCATCACTCTTCGCAACCCCAATACAAAAACTGCTACAAAGTTATACTATCACCATAAATCGTTGCCATAATTAGAGGTTATACGAACAATCTATTTAGATCATCTCAAATCTAAAATAATAAAATAATAAATTTTCAAAAATCCCCTAAATTTGAAGGGGAACTTTAACAACCATGCCCAGTAAAGGGTCATTTCTCGATAGCTTATGTTCATCGTGTAGGGATAGGGTTCATCTGAAAATTTTGGTAATTTATTTGGGTCCCTCCCACTGCATTGTCTGAACATGTCTAAATTGGTCAGTGTGAATCAAACACTTGTCCGTGACGCTTAAAAAAAGTTTCCAACAATGGCTGCAGCACAGGACTTTAACTTTGCTGTCATCGACGCTTACCGTAACAGATAAAATGCCATAATTAACTAACTGTTTGATGACATCAGAAACAGACGTATTTACAGTTCATTCTGCATTAAATTTGCAACTTCCCGTAAGTAGACTTATTCATCCTCGGGTCATTGTTCTCAGAAGCATGCAGTGCATTTTGTTGGATCACCATGACATTTTTCTTCAAGTTGACCCAACATTCACTTCAAGTGAATGTTTATATTCATCAACATTTTTGCAAACTTCTCCATTTAATTATTCCGTAAAAGCTTCCATAGTTTCCTTCGAGTCTCGGTTGAATTTTTTTAACCAGTATTTTAAGCAGATAGACTCTTTGATACAGTTTGATGTGAGTCGTTTACGGTTTGGAGGGAGCAACAATGATCCATTTGAAAATAACCGTTCCACTGGTACTCCAGTACCAGATACAGCAAGAAAGTCTCTCGCCATTTTTGACAAATTAGGATATTCGTCTTGGTGACATTTAAAACATTTGCGAATATAAAAATCAGATAGTTTTTCGTAGCAAATGTATTGGGTTAGCCGATGAAGTATCATATAATTCAGGATAAATTGAAAAAAAAAAGTTCAACCTAAAAATTATCGTAGGTAATTTAAAATTTCACATCTATTGTATTTGGCTTCAGTGACACTCACAATACACAGTCTAAATAAGGCATACGTTCTACCAACCAAGTGCACCTTTTTTTTTAATGCTTCCGAATCCATTTGTGGTTCATCCAGATACCGTTCCAATTCGTCTTTCCTTTGGTTACAACCTTTGCTTAATTGTTTTTGAATTGCCAAAAATAAATTTGACAATTGCTACTTCTCGAGGAGTAGTGATTCATTTAAATCACTTGAAGTATTCGGTTTGTAAGACTTGCACCATATCATTGTGATCATTCTGTAAAACAGACCATTAAATTTTTATCAATTTCCTATTCTAGTGTTTTACGTTTTGTAGCGCTTGATGTCACCTTGTGGGACTGTAGCTTGCTTTTACCAATCAAGTTTGCACCGAGAGTCTAAAACTAAAATTAAGAAGTCAAATTTTGATTCAATCTTTTATATAAAAAATAGCATATCTAGTACTTGTAGCAACGACATAAACCATTCCGTCTGAACGATAGTACTTGTCGAGTTTTTTGTGCCTTTGTTGGACTGCAATTTGCTAAAATACCGAAAACTGTTTACCAGTGTCCAAATCAATGGCTGTGAGATTTCGTTTTTCGTCAACTATGTACTTTTCAACATGTGAAAAACAAGCTGCTGGTTTAAACAGGGTATGTACAGAAAATGATGGGTATGCGCATACAAAAATTCTGTCGCAATGTAACGTGGTAAGTAATTCTAACCTGTAAGGTATTGATCCTTGAGAAAGCTGCAAATTGCTCCGAGAATTTCTCTCAGTAGAATCGATACAGATGCTGGAGAAATTCTGTAACACATTGCCAAACTTAACTAAAAAAATTCCCGCTAGCAATAAACCTAAAAATATAGAACATAAATTCATATTATTATCAAGAAAAGGTCTTTAATATCCATTCTTTAATACACCAAAGCGAATTTTTAAAATCGTTTCTCGTATATTAGAGAGCATCGAGATTTTGGTGTATGCTTAATGCTCGCCTCAGCGCGAGTGTAATCTTCACCTCAATGGAAATTGGACGTAAGTGGGTCAATTTGTTAGGATTCACAATGCGCCTGACATTCTCGAGAAGATAATTATAATTGTATTTGTCCATTCTGGAAAGCAAAATAAATTATTTTAACTTAGTTAAATTGTTAAACGTATTTTACTCCTACTTGAAGTACCGCTGATGATAATGATCATCTAGCATCAATTTTTTGACAAGATTCATTTCTCCGGCTACATCTCGTCTTTGAAATATTGTGGCACGGTGGTATTTTAACTAATGACTTCCATGCACGGGGTTAGGGTAATTATCTAAAACTTATTGAATAAATCCGTAAATGGGAATTGAACTGGGTTGGTTTACTAACGGGCCTAATTGTAAATACTAGAGTTACGGGATGATTCCCTAAGTAACTAATTTCGGGTTACTATACTAGGTTTCGGGTAGTCCAATAAGACTCCCGACTCTGGGATGGTGAATCTCTGAGTTGGGTGTGGGCGAGCTTGGGTCTACAGCCTGGGCACTCTCCCTAAGTTAGGTACCTAGTACCTAACTACTGGATGCTCTACTATAGGGTGGATGGATCTAGACTCTCTGCCTGTTCTCTGGGTTGACTATACTGAGGACTCCCTGCCTGTTCTACTGGAGTTGACTGGTTTGGGACTCTCCTCTTGTTCTCTTGGATCTACCAGACTAGAGTTCTCTGCCTGATCTACTGGGGTGAACTAGACCAGAGCTCTCTGCCTGTTCTACTGGGTCTACTAGACCAGAGCTCTCTGCCTGTTCTACTAGGGTGAACTGGACCAGAGCTCTCTGCCTGTTCTACTGGAGTGAACTAGACTGGAGCTTTCTGCCTGTGCTACTGGGTCTACTAGACCTGAGCTCTCTGCCTGTTCTACTGGGTCTACTAGACCTGAGCTCTCTGCCTGTTCTACTAGGTTTACCAATACGGGCCCGGCCCGAGCTCAGGCACTGAAGTCCGGACTTCAACCGAACTCAGTCACTGAAGTACGGACCTTACCGAACTTAGTCACAGTAGTACGGACTTGAGCCGAACTCAGCCACTGCAGTCCGGACTTGAACCGAACTCAGTCACTGCAGTACGGACTCGGCCCGAACTCAGTCACTCCCTACAGGTACCGGAGTCTGTTACTGCTACTGGAGAGGGAATCACTAATCAGGGAGGTATGACCATTCCTGGTTTACTTACTCTGCCTGAGGAACTCTTCTCCTGGTCCGGAGGCTCTCTACCAGTTGGTATATATCCGCGGGGGAAGTAAAAGATGATCTCAGCTCCGGTGTCCCAGGCATCACAGGAGCAGACGGGGGTTCCGATCTCAAACTCCGGAGTCCCGCTCCGACCCGCGATACCAGCAGTACCAGAGACTGGTTACTGTGTAGGGGTGAAATGTGTTACTGCGGGAAGATCCTAAGAATTGTGCTGCTCGCTGAGTTGGAAATCGCCACGCGGGACTTGGACGACCCTAAGCAGGGATAAAGCCCTGCCGAGTCCACGGTCTCATGATGGATGGGAATCTTCCTACACTACACACTTACGGTTCCGAGGATGGGAAAAACTGAAGCCTCACTTTCTCTCTCTCTCTTTTCTCTGGATTCACTCACTGGGCCATCGGCCAAAACATAACACAATAATAATTTGCCACTTTCACGGAAACTGGTACCAATAGATTGATTATTATCAATATTAGATTTATTTGCAAAAGACTTAAGCTAATGACATTATAATTTCAGACAAGACACTTACACTTAATTTCCAAGACAACAGCAAATTTTACTCCTAACCGTCCGACGTTCAACACTCGACTGAACCCCTCCTCTCACGAGACACAGGAAAACATTAGTTTTATTCGCCATGTCGATTGCGTCATAGTAAAACCACATTTAATTTACTTGACTTTTCCTTACAATTGATTACGATTCAGAAAACCTATATTTCTGTTAACCGAACTAATTCAGTTAATTTACCTGGCGTAATACCCATTGCAAAACCCTATTTCGCCACAATATGCTTCTGATGTAGATCTCTCTTTTACGCTTATCTTTTCGTCGCCTCGCTATCGTTAGTAACAAAAGATCCATCAAGAGGAATTAAAATTTTAATTTTGTGAAGGTGGAAACAGAAGTATAAACTATTCAAAAAAGTTTCAGTTTCAGTTTTTATAAATCCTGAAACTTAAACTGTGAGAGCATTTATACTTTCCAAACCTGAATCCTCTAATTCAGAACCAGATTCGGAATCTGAAACTGAACCTGAAGGAGTCTGATACACAAAGTACTGTGTCGAAAGGTGTATGTTTACATCACAACAAAATGAGATTTAATTTACAACATAATGAGAAAATGAGAAAATAATTTCCATACATGACAAAAAGTGGACCAATTAATTTCTACAATAAAATTAGAATTAACTGATACTCCAGCTCAATGTCGTGTCGCGTATTCGAGACATTAAAAAGTTTTAAAAACTTTAATTCAAAATATTGAACTATCAAGAACCAATGAAGGCAGTTATCTTTTATTTTCAAAAGTGACAAAAGGTATTCAGTCTTTACAAAAGGACAAAAAATGGAGAACTTTTTCCTTAAATATTAAATAATAAAAGAAGCTCATTGAAGAAATTCAAAATTGTTAACTGTAAATCAGTAGGGGTCTACCAATAGCGTGCGTGAATTTGCGTGAGATCGTGTAAGGTTCCTTTTTTACACAATCTCATTCAAGTGGGATGGGCTGAGTGACTCTAACCAATGAGAAAGGATACAATTTCGTAAAATCTTTCTCGGTTTTTACACAAACACACAATTTCACGTAAAAGAGGAACCTTACACAATCTCACGCAAATCCACGCACGCTATTGGTAGACCCCTAGTGTAATGCTTCAATTACACCATACAACTTTCTGCGTAAGAATTGATGGAATTGAATGAAAGAAATTCATGTGCCCACATTTGGATCAGTTTTTATTGAAAAATTTTATGTTGTTTGATAAAAAAGTTGAAATTAGATTCAATTTTTTCATCTTGCGCAAAATACCCCCTCCCCTCTATCTGAATACGGGTGCAATTTGAATTATCATGTTACGCATGAATACTAATATTTACCAACGAGGTTGCAGTATAAAAATTAAATTTTGAGAAAAATTCATTCTGTAGCTAAAATTAGTGTTCTCCATGACTCCCAGTTTGGCCGGAGTCAGAGTCATTGACTCTGGGAGTCATGACTCTGACTCTAAATGTTGGGAGTCGACTCTCATAGTCATGAATCTGACTCCTTGAATTTTGGGAGTCGACTCTGAGTCAGAGTCATGACTCTCGACTATGGAGTCACATAATACAAAAATGGAAAATCGGGTAGGACAATCTGAAACTTAAATTTTTTATACGTTTAGTCAAGTTCCCTTGACAAGAAGAAACTAAAATAGCCACTTTTATCAAGTTAAATAAATAATCCGTAACTTTTTTTTTAATATTTCTTTTTTTTAAATAACTATCGAAATAATATTTGCTTGTAAATTTTGTTTGCAGCTTCATTGCCATACTTTGCGTCTGGATGTCAACCAACATTCATGAAAAAAAATTGTAATTAAAAAAAATTTACGAGATATGGTGTAACCTGATGAAAGTTAATTTTAGCTCCGTTTTGTCCAACTACCTTGCACTGTGGCACCAAATTGAGAAAGCCGGAATCAATTCACCTTGAATAAACAAAACAAAAAAAACCGTGCTGATTCAATGCAAATATTAACAAATTTTTCTCGCTAAACACTCCAAAACACTCTTGCTACACATTAAAGTTTTTGCTTCTTTCGGGAGTACAAACCGTTTGTCTCCCTCACCTTGCCCTCAACTCTGCACATATTTCACTTATTTCGTTGATTATTAATTATTTATTTTACCTTTTTTTTGTTTATGTAGTATATATCGGCAAAATTTTCACCCATTTCCTTGAAATTAATTCAATGAGTTGAGGTTGGAAAATCACAAACAAGGGTCATCAACCTTTGAATGTTTTTGACATAATTCAACTTCAACATCAAAATACAAAATTTACATCATCATTTCCGATATCGACAGGATCAGAGGAAGATTCATCAAAAGTATTGGCGTCGCGCATGAAAGTCTGGTTATATTATTCGATGGTTTTTGAAAATATTCACGAACAAAATTTTTATGACTATTTGAAAAATAAAATTTTTTATTATTTTTTAAAAGTGAGGAACTAAACTAACACTCGATATTACGTCAAAAATTATCGGATTGATTTCAAATTTACGCAGTATGTGCCTGAACTCATTTGGGAAGGTATTTTGGTGGTTTTCGAAATAGTTCCAAACTAAAAAATTTGACTATTCAGGAATTTATTCGTTTAAATTTATTTTACACGGTGGTGTCCTCAATTCACTTTATATTGCGTCATTAGTCGTCGGTTAAATTTCTACTGTTGGATGGCTGTGTACAGTATTTCTACCACGTGTTTTGTAGTTTAAAAAAAATATTTGAAAACAAATTGCTTAGGACAATTAGTCAAAAAAAATTTTTATAATTAAATTTTTTTCTAACTGTCCTAAATATTTTGTCCAACTATTTTGTAGAAGATGCAAAATACCTTCTTCAAATACGCTACAGTAAATCTACCGAAAGTAGAAATTGAACCGTTGATTAATGACTAAGAACGCCGTTTTTATGCGTGAAATTCAAAAATATTATGCAGCATTTACAAAAAATTATGCCATATTACGCGCGGTGATTTATAAGCTTATATTCACATTTTGATGAGCATGAAAACATTTTTTTTTATTTTTGTGCATATATTTGAGCACGACAGACGTTGCTTTATTGAATATTAGTTGAATTAGATCCATGAATTTCGAAAATTTAGTTTCCCCGATAAAGAAACGCGTACAGATATTGCTAGATTTAGCAAAATTTTTGAAATAAAATTGGTTAAATGTGTTCGATAAATAAAAATCGTCAATTTGTTGGTATTTGAACAACAAATTGCTCTCACGATGGTATAAAATGCACTAAAAGCTGTAAAAATCAGACTAAAAATAAAGTATGCGTTTAGGTTGTGATTATGCGTTATTATGCGAATTAACATTGCGTTAATCGGCTCCATTTTTCATAATTTGTGAAGATCCTAAGTATCACCAATTAGTGTTGCTTCGCTGCGATTATACAAATGCATAGAAACGGCGTCCTTGCTAATGACGCAATTCCTCTGCAAATAAGGAAAGAGCATTCTTCCTAAATAACACGAACATTTTAATAAATACCCGAATTCGGTTATTTCCCAAATTCAATTTTTTTTTTAATTCCTGACAAAGAAGTCAACTTTACTTTGTAATTTTGATAATGCCCGGGTTCGGCTATTACTTAAATTAGCAAAATTTTCAAAAACCCTAATATATTTTGACACCGAATACTTTTTTTTTAATTTCCGAAAAAGGAAAAATAAATTGTTTCACTCCGCTGAAGGTCAATATTATTATTTTGACTTTACACTATATTATTACTCTCACTCTAGAAACAGCGGGAAATAACCGTTAGTGTATCGGCTAGTAATGTTTCGTGGTCATGACTCCTAGAGTCAGTGATAGATTCATACCAAACTGGGAGTCATGGAGAACACTTAGTCCTAAAATGCAGTTGCTAGTTTACATTTTCGAAATTCGCGAGCGATGCCCAACTCCGAGGTGGAAGTTCGCCCATTTTATCTATGGGGTGTCCGAATTGTCGGTAAGACGAAGAAAAAAAGGTTAGCTTTCCACCAACAATAATTGAACCCCATTCTTACCTGTTAAACTTCCACTAGCCAATTTGGAAGTGATGCGGCAGAGCGGCGAATTTTATACAACTAATGTGTGCAAACTAAAAGTCATTCAAAGGCTCCGTCAAACCCGCACGCATAGCTGGGCATAAAAGAGGCTTTTTTGTACAATCACCTTATCGAATTCGAATAAGTCATATTATATGTCAATCGATCGGAGATGTAGGGCAGATTACAAACCTGACTTCCCATTTTGGTGATCAATTTAAACTTTGCAAACATTATTGCTAATTGTCTCATTTTTTGTAAACATGATTTACCCAATGGTACTTGTTCGGAATTCACTAATTATACGTCAATCAGTCAATAATATTGCGGCCACACATCTTCATTTGATCCAATTTTACGAAACCTTTGAAATTTTGAATCGGAATCTTTGTTTTAACAGTCCATTTATACTCAGATACAGGCAGGTAAGCTGAACATCAATATGTTTGAGTACAATTTTCTCAGGTAGATACGTAAACTGATTAGAATATTGATTCTTCCTGTTTCAACGAAATGTGGATACCCATTTTGACGTGCCTAACAACAAGATTGCTCTTTTATAAGTTCGCCGGTTGTGTAAGCCAGCAATTTCAATCTGATATCTTTTTTAGTTATAGTATCAATAGCATAATTTTTTTCTTATAACTAACGAACCAAATTTTATTTTCGAATTGTTTCGAAATTTTTGCAAAACTTGGCCCAATATATATCAAATCCAGAATCCTCAGAAAATTCCTAATTGACATACACATCATTTGCTAAATATGGATCCGCATTCTATAAATCATACTAAAAAAAATGCGTGTTTGGCACAATTTTGCTAATTTTTTACTAAGTTAGACTTTTTATTAGATCGTCTGAAATGGATGTCAGATTCATAATATACACTAAATTTCCGAACCATTGGCACATGACTTATTCATCCAAATTTGCGAAATTGGGTTATTCTAAAAAAAAATCTACTTCGCTCATCTATGTATGCCACTTTGATGAAACTTTTGAGTGTATTTTGGTCGATACTTCAGTTTGTTGCAAAAGTTAAATTCACTGTTTTGATTAATTTTTTACGGATGCGCAGAAAGCTCGTGGACTTAATAAAACCTGATCGGTAATAATAATTAAAGAAAAAATATTTCATTCAACTGTTTTTCTTTAGGTAAAGTTTATCCTAATTGATTCGGTTTCCGGTAAATATACTTAGCAGAGCGACAATGCCGACCTAGGTTATTTACAATTGATTTTACAAAAATATAAGTTTTTTGCTAGTTGCTAAGGTTTTTATATTACAAAAGGAACCACTGTGCCTTGCGTTAAGTGGTGAAAGTAGGAAAGAAATAAAGTAAAAAAAATAGTCCCATATACCCATGTGCGTATGTTTCAAAAGACTCATGACTTCCAATTCTGGGAGTCGACTCAAAAGAGTCATGACTCTGACTCCCAAAACCCTTAGAATCAGTCATCAAATGACTCCCGACTCCCAGAAACCCTGGGAGTCAGAGTCAGAATCAGAGTCATGACTCCGGAGTCAGAATCCTGGAGAACACTAGCTAAAATAATCTTTATTCGAAAATTTCATCAAATCACGAGGAAGGTGTTATTTGAGCATAGGATTTTCATATTTTGTGCATATAAGTNTATTCGAAAATTTCATCAAATCACGAGGAAGGTGTTATTTGAGCATAGGATTTTCATATTTTGTGCATATAAGTTCGATTTATATGAACAATATAATGCGTAACAATCTTATTTAAAGTTGCAAAACATATCCGAAAGGAGATACAGTGGACCTCGCCTATAACGAATCCNTGCGTAACAATCTTATTTAAAGTTGCAAAACATATCCGAAAGGAGATACAGTGGACCTCGCCTATAACGAATCCTTGAGGACCAGAAAATTCTATTCATAACACCCGATGTTTATTATAGCCGAATAATGAACAAATATAAAATTTAAAGTTATGTTCATAACATCCGATGTTTTGACTTTTCTTAGTTCAATTATTTTCTTTTTCTAGATACTTCAGCCTCACAATCCAAATAAACCAAGAACTTACTTGAACAGAAAAAATGTAGATAAAACTGTGTGGAATATCTTCAGAATTCTGCAATGATTTACTCACGATTTAGAGATGCTGTTACAGTGGATAAAGAATAGTAGATAATCCAAATTTGACAAGTCTTATTTTGTCCACTGCGCCACGGAATAATAGGGAAAACGTTGGTGCAGTGATTCAAAACTTCAATTCTTCATTCATTCACAACGCATTTTATTAAATTGGCATAACTTTTTCAACATAATAGGATCTGGTTCATCTCTTGCGATGGTGAAATGAAGGGCTAGACCGTAAGATATGGTTCATTACACCCGAGTGTTCATTTTAACCGAGTTCATTATGACCGAGGTTTTTAATATTAATTTCGCTATCTCTAGGTAGGGACCGGCGGTTCAGGTTCATCATAACCGTGGTTCCTTTACACCCGGGTCATTATAGGCGAGGTCCACTATATAGTGTTAGACACAATTATTAGACGAACGAGAAACTACTTTGGCCCGTTTTCTTGGCTGGACAAAGTGTTCGGCCAAAATTATGTTACATGTTTTTCTATAGTAGGAAAAAAATTTTCGGTTCACTTGATATTTTTACACGAAAGACCATGCGAAAGTTGTCACTGGGGTCAAAAGGTCAACAATTATGATTTATTGAAAATTAAGTGATTTCGCACATAAATTCTGAGACACTATAGTAAGAGATGGGAGTCTGAGAATTATGTTGGAAAACTTTAATTTTCAATAAATTAGGGATGCCCCGAATATTTGAAACTGTTCGGACACTTTTACGAATATTAGTATACGTAATATTCTAAAAATGATATTCGCAAACTATTCGAATACATTTTCAAATATTTTTAAAATTGAAGGTAATTTTCAATACAAAAATGTCAGGAAATTTAGACTGTGCCTCACCTTTAATTGTCCAAATAATCTAAAATAAAAATTTGTTGGTTGTTCAAGATACTCCTCAAAGCTTAGAGAAGCCTAGATCTTTCACTTTTGCTCAAAATCTAATTCTTTCAAATTACGATTGAGGAAGGTTAACAATTTGACATACTCAGGAGGAAGCCGAGAACTGTTATCTTCGGATACAAGACCTTCTTCAAAGAATAATCGTTCGCCGAAAACTGTGTTGACAGGAACTGATAAATACTTCCGCACTAATAGAGTCATTTTTGGAAAGGCCGAGTGGTTGTTTCCACGATAAAAATTAACTCTTACCTGTCTACATTTTGTATAACAGTATAAGGGTATATGCACATAGAGTAGCGACAGCGAATTTTACAAACGCGACGACTATTTTGCTGAATCGCGGTTACAAAGACAAATGTGCAATCGTAGACTCAATCGCGCTTAATTACACAGCATAACCTACGATTGCGATTGAAATATTTGATTGGAAGAAATGAGCAATGCAAAACAATGTAACAAAGCAGAGAAGCAAAGAGAGGGGTCGGCAGGTTCTCTGTTGAGTGAGATAGAAACAAACAGGGGTCAAAACCTCAATTCACCATCAATTCAATTCATTATCTATCAGCATTACAGAATGGCGCATCGTCACAAAACAAGTGTTTTGATTGGACATAAGCTAATGCAAAACAATGGAGCAAAGCAGAGAAAAGAGAAAGAGGGGTCCGCAGGTTCTCTGTTGAGTGAGGTGGAAACACACATAGGGGTCATACTTTGATTTTTTTTTTACAACTCACCATCTCTCATCATTACAAATCGCGTTTCGTCACAAAAAATATCTGTTTCGAACAGATATGAGCAATCGTTCCTAGGGACGATAAAATATCTAAAAACTCACATCGCGATTGAAAAAACTCTCGTCGCCAATCTATGTGAAGACTTTTGCGTCAATCGCGAATACTAAAATCGTCATCGCCTATGTAAACTTCGCTGTCGCGTCTCTATGTGCATGTAGCCCAGGACCTGGTTTCACTTGTGAAGATTACTTGTTGGGATGAAGTGACTTGTTCAATCGTTGTGATATTTCGCACTTTATTTGTTCTTCAAATTCCTGCGAAATTTTTTCAAAATAAATTATGAGTCTCGTTGGTGTCAAGAAGATTTTGGATATTACTTGTAAACGAATTTTCTGCAGTCGGAATTTTGAGATGTGTCTTATAGTTTTCAGACATTTCTGCCAGCAGATGAACCACCAAATTTTTATGGGCTTCTGCTTCAATAAAAGACAACTTGTAACGCTGAACACAGAATGTAGCGCATGTGTAGTTTAAATTTTTGAACAAATTTTTGAACCTATTATGTTAACTTTGAAAGTTTCTTTCAGATTCCCTACTCCGAAATGCTTAGAGTGATCCTTTTACAAATAATTTGTGAGTCATAAGACATGGGAAGTACTTCTAAAATTATTGATTCTGACTCACTGATGATTTTTATTATTTCTTCAAAAGGTTGAAGATGAGGAAGTACTCCTTCCAGTAAATACCACTGATTTTGGGTCAAATTCACAATCCTTTGACTCTTACGCTGAAAAATATGTGATGGCAGCTTTTTGTTTGAAAAGACGATTTAGCATGTAATAGCACGAGTTCCAGCAAGTAGGGATACCTTGTGTTATTACTTATTGTTGTTAGTTCGTCTTTTGGTATTTTCTATTATTTTTGTTATTAGTTTTATTATTACAGATGTTGTAATTCCGGTTTTGAGCAGAGGCGTGGAAGAACGATGAGCAACACCCCAGAGTTCACTAGGGTTAATAAAGTAATCTTTTCGGGTTAAGTAGAGTTAATAACTGGGTTTTTATTTACTTTTTTGATGTTAAGATGTTTTTAAGAGTGAAGGAGTAACAAGAGCCGAACTCATAGAAAGAGAATGGCCCCGATTTTCTGGCTTTCGCTTTCTCTTATAGCTTGGCTACAAGGTTTTCTGGGCCAGAAGGACACTGTTTCTATAGCGGATTGGTTGAGACCAATCCGCAATGCGAAACCCGTGTTTTCCTGACCCAGTTACGCACGTGGAGGCGGTATTGATCTCCATGTGTTTATTTTTACTTTAAACTTCCTTTCCGAGTCTAGTAACTCGGAGAGAAATATGTATAACATTCCTCTCTGCTTACTCTTTCATTTTTTGATTCTAGATCTACTATTTAAATTATTTTAATGATTCTTAATAAACTATTAGAGCTTAATTAAACTATGTGGCGTGTGATTATGAAATTTTCTATTCCCAATGGACATGAATATTCACTTTCACTGGCTCACCGTATCAGTAAGCGCTAGAATTTAAGATACATGGCTGTTTCTTTTGTGGAGTGTTTTTACACTCTTGAGATACGATGTCTTATTATCATTATCATTATCATCGATTGTTTTTATTACATTTTTCTTTTTTAATATTTTTATTTGATTTTTACTTAATTTCAGGCTAATTTCGACTACTGGATTAGTACTTCATTCTGACACACCTTAATATATATTATAATTATGTTTAATGAATGGGTAATTTTATGGGGATAATACTATTCGACTTACTTGCTGAGAACTAAGAGTTAATTTATCGTTATGATTCCTTAAACAATTACTTAATGTATACAATTTTGACATTTTATTTTTACAACTTTTACTATTGGCATTCAATTTTGAATGCTGGTGTGTTGGTAGCCGTCTTTTTATTAACACTCTCGCTGCCCAACCACAGTTATAGATGGGTGTAAAAAATTTGCAATTTTTAATCGCACTCGCAAAAAATTTTTACACCTACGGGGCAGCGAGAGGGAGTTAAGGTTGTCGGGTGGAGAGGATTAGGGTCCACTTGTAAATAATCGTCAGTATCCTCCTCAGTAGTGGTTGCCACAAAATAGGAGCACATGTCAAGTTTTTTGGTCACCATATAATATGGCCGATCAAGTTCTCTATGTGCGTTTAACAAGGTACTAAAATCTAACTGAGCTACGAAACTAGCAGAATTTTCTCTATGAGAATATTCTTCCTGATTAGTGGTTAAACAAATTTTAACATACGCGATTTTTGTTCCACAATAAAACGATGTTGAATAGAACTAACCACGTAATTATAGGTGGGGTCATACATAAAAAGGTCTGTGAGAATGGCAAACTCTGTTTGATAAAAGGTTGGTTTGCACTGTTGTAATTCCAGGATCCGAATAGTTAACCAATAAACATTGCCTTGAATTGTGGGACACGTTTGTGCGTCCATAAGACAATGTTCAAAAAACTGTGTATTTGAAGCAGAAATTGCACCTGATATAGGATTAACTTCGAGAATAATCCGACGAATGCAATAATTTTTTGCCGTAGTAACTTTTACTACTAACCAATAGTATTCCGTTGATGGCCAATTTTGTGTACAAATGGTGTTGGCAGAGGATTTAGTTAACGGGTCACTTTTGAGGGTTGTATTGGTGTTAAACATAAACTCACATTCTGTACGAGTTACAGAATGTTTGATGTGAACGTATTTCTATGTATGTTGACCCCAAAAGACCTGTGTGTGGCTTTGTGTTTACTTGGCCCAACATTCATAAGCATGGATAGTTGGGTCAATGTGTTGATTAGCCCGTAAATTTGCAGAAACTATTCGTGAGTATGAAGTTCCAAAGTTACAAGTTCCGTGTAGAGGCGGGAGTTTCCAAAGTGTTCCAATCACACAGTCCGTGCGTGGCATGGAACCGGTGAGACGAATTTGAGATGATCCTATGCCGGGCTGGTTAATGAAGAAAATCAAACGATGCATAGTAGAATTAGTGATGAGTGTTGAATTAAACAGCTCAGAAACGTTTTGCTATAAGATGGGGGACAGATCGATGATGGTAGCCGTTGGAGAGTTGGAGAGGAGAGTGCTAGGGTATAAAGTGCAGCTAAAACCCAGAGGTGCATTGTATGGCTAAAGAATAAAACAATTTGAATTAGATTTGACTTAGTAGTAACTAAGGATTGTGATTACTTATTCTTAAAAGAGTTAAATTTTTTGGATAATTTGAACAAGTACCCAAATGGATAAGCTGGACAAAGGAAGGTTTAGCGACTCGAATTGTTTCATAAACTTTAGTTATGGTCATATCCATCTGTTCTCTAATGCGTCGACCCGGTTTATTATAATGACTAGCCTTAAGCTGATCAGTATAATTACTTTGGACTCGACCAAAACCGAGGTGATGACTGCAACCAAGAGTGTTGTATTGATCATAAGTAACTAAAGTGAAACCTAACAAAGGACAATATAAATATTTGGGTGTAAAGTAACAATTACAACTTCTGCGATTACGGAGTTCACAAGTATTAGTAGTGGAAGTATCTGGTATATTAAACAAAATTATGCCAAAATTGGACCAGCAACGACCACTGTCGTATTCACAACTGTGGCGAAGTTGGGTGGAATTTAACATAATATAAGAACTAGCGGGTTCAAGATAAATGGAGGTATATCTCAAATTAAAATTAACCACTGTTGTATTAATAGCAGCAGACGAATAAAATGTTTCTTCGTACATAAGCATTTCTTGGGTTGTTCCCACAAATTAACTTCTTTTTGGATGAGGGGTTACGCCGGTTGAGTAGGAAAATATTTTCGAGTAATCATAAAGGTGCACTGATCGTCGTCAAACGCATATGGGTTTATAGAAATGTTTGTACAACTTAATGGGTATTCTGGAATGGCAGGTATAGACCACGATTCGACTACTTGGTAGCACTCGTAAGCTGGAAACTCCATTGAAGGTTTCATGTTTGACCAGAAAGTCACGGCTACTAAAAAAGCACTATCCATGTTTAATGCACATCCTTTATTATGTGCCTACAATGCTGCTAGACCCCAACGAGGTCGAGTAACATTGATATACTCAGTGTCTGGAGCTCGATCCTGGGAATCCAGCTCCAAACGGGCTGGCTGAACATATGATCCGTAGGCATCTGGTTGCAGGATTTCTTGCAAAACAATATTAGATGGATTTATAGAAGTTTGAACATAAATAGCATGGATAGAGGTGAAGCAGAAAAACAAAATAACGTGTAGATGTCCGGATGTATGCATCTAAAAAAAATGACGATTTTTTAATGATGAGTGCAGTTTCCTAATTGAGCAACCAAAATTGGTTGGTCAGATCCCAAACTTAGATGTTCACTCAAGGAAGCGAATTGCATACTAAGAGATGTGGTATGATCCAAGTTTTTCCAGGATGTATTAGAAGAAACTTTTACCAGACAAATGGCAACGCCACNGAAGAAACTTTTACCAGACAAATGGCAACGCCACAAGTATAATTGTGATCATACGGATAAATCGATAAAAATAAGGAATGGCAAAATAAATAATCGCTTGAAAAGAAACAACGATCAGATTTTTGTGTATTAAACGTACACTGGTTTGAGTATAAGACGCTTGTTGGTGGCAGACTTTGTAACAATATTTCAAATCGAATTTGGCAAGAATAACCGTCTGGATTACCTAGGAAGCATTGGTGATCATAATTGAATAAATTATCATTGATAATTTGATTATTGCCCAAATCTACAACTAAATGGAGAAGTTGAAAGTAATAATGCGTAATATTTAAACAGGTTATGCTTGATTCAGGGGGATCAGGATTCCAATCTGACCAAATGTTACATTTGGTACTAATACGATTTAACCAAGGTTGATGCCAAATAGAGGGGTTCTAAAAACCGAATGGTAGTATTACTTGGAGTAATACCTTTAATTAACATTTTATAACATTCTTCGTANAGTAATAATGCGTGATGTTTAAAGTGGTTATGCTTGATTCAGGGGGATCAGGATTCCAATCTGACCAAATGTTACATTTGGTACTAATACGATTTAACCAAGGTTGATGCCAAATAGAGGATTNTAATACGATTTAACCAAGGTTGATGCCAAATAGAGGGGTTCTAAAAACCGAATGGTAGTATTACTTGGAGTAATACCTTTAATTAACATTTTATAACATTCTTCGTAAGTCAACTGAACACTAGCTGGGATGTCTAAAATAGTTAACATGGGTTTTGAAGAAACATGAAGAGCTGTTTTACGAAACCGTTTAATATTAGTGAAACAATGGTAACCAGTATATGGTGAATTAGTTAGAAATTTGGACCGGATTTCGACTGGCACTATAAATGAAGGGTAGAAACGTTGTACACAACCAAAGTATTGCCAGTAAAAAACTCCTAGAGTTCAAAAGGGGTTAACTATTGAAGTTTGCTGGTGGGATTTCTGAAAATTATGTAATATTGGGTTTAATTTTGGTGAAGTTACTAATGGATTGCAAAGTCTAAAAGGTATTTGAGGGGATAACTTAATTGGTTTGGGTACGTATAGGGGTAATGAATGGTAAAAAGGAGGGGAGAATTTGTATATCCAATTGTTAGATTGGGATCGTTTGTGATGGGATAGAATAACCTCAGGATCGATAGAAGGTAACGCTATTTCACCTTCTGGTATTAGAGCGGCATATAAATCGCGCTGTTCCGTGAACATGGCTTTACTACAAACTTGGAATAATTGAAGGAAAATTATTTAAGCATACACTTGATACATGTTAGAATTTCGTTATGTTTAAAATTCTTCGTTATCAACATATAAATCGACTTCCGGTGATGAAGGTAGGGTATGAAAATCGGAAGTGCGGTTAGGAGTAGATGTTAAACTATTACCAGAAATACAAGAAAATTTATCGAAATCAATAGCGCTAGATATTATTGAATATGATGGTAAATATATTTGGTTAAAGTTAACTGATTTTGATGTTGTATGAACACTGATGTTTGCTGCAACACTGGATGAAGAAGCACTAGTGGTACTAGTTGAAATACCACTGGTAGAATTTGAAGAGCTGGTAGAAGAATTGGTTGGGCTTACTGATGAAGAACTTTGTCCATATGGAACCAAAGAAGTAGTAGCAGATGTAACACTGGGTGTAACTGGTAGAACCGTTGAGACAGTTGTTGGTTGCAAAGCGCCAAGGATTGAGTTATGATGTTCAACGCAAACCAGATGACTTTGGGGTCGTAGCGGATCACTCGAAACAAAAAAGTTAATGTCACCATTGTTATATATGGGTAATCTACATTGGAAAAAATAACTTGGAATTTCTGTCCCTGGGTAGGACAATGAAAACAGTACTTTGCTAGTATTGTCTTGCAAGCAAAGTAAGGCGCACAAAAAGTTTGTATCTTCTTTAGCTCGTTGACTTAATAAATAAAGTTCGTGATCACTTATCCCCAGTGGATTGGGAGACTTGCGACGATGACGACAAGTAATTAAGTCGACTATATGATGTCGCGCGTACAAATTAAAGTTAATTTCAGTAATAGGAAATAGTTCAAACAAAATAATGTCAATTTGTCTTGCTGTATCATATGTATACGCAGGTGATGCAACACGATGTGTAGGCGGTATTGAATCGCCTCGACTTGGGTACAAACCTGAATATACAGTTGTAAAATCCGGAAAATGAATGGTAGAAATAGGAGAGTTTAGGTTTACCGATTGTTGTTCCAACGCTTCGTCATCAGATATTGGTTCTAATTCCTGTAAATTAACAAGATTTAAGTCACTAAAAGTTTCAATATGTGCATTGTCTTTGATAATATGAGGGGTGCCAATTGTTATGTAAGAAATTAAAGGTTCGGTAGTAACTGTGTAGAGTGGTTGTAATGGTAAAACAGGGAGTAAAGGATTTGGAATTAATAAACTTGGAACAGGTTCACCACTAAGAATGTTATTATTTGTAACTGCTGGGTAAACACTGAGCGCTTCCAATGATTCACGAGTATTTGTATCCGCCTCGATAGGAGGATACAAAGATCGGGAGGAAGACACTAGTAGTTCACGATCACTGATTCGCGGTATTGAAACTCGAAGTTCACGATTTAATAATGACATTGAATGTGAAGCAGTATTGTTATTATTTACCAATGGACTTACTGTTATGTCACTGGTAGATGGAAACGATTCTTCATCTGAAACTAAATCAACCATTATTGGTACACTGTCTGTTTCAGAATCTACTGTTTGTGCGTCAAAATAAAAGTTTTCCGATGGTGAACTAGGTAGTGCTGAAATTATATTTGGTAGATTTGGTACAATTACTTGTGATGACGAACTAAGTAATGGTTCATTAGGATTATCAATGATAGTTATTACTGTTGGAACACATGGTTTACCTTTTTTACAAGTTTCTGCATTTGAAGTTAATGAATCAATTACAATTACCTCAGGAACGGACGAAGAGTTATTTGCAATTACAGATTGGATACATTCCTCAACATGACGCAATTTATTATCTAATTGGGTATTACCACTTTGCGCAGAGGTATCCACAACATGTGTGCAAAATGGTAAGGAATCAGAATAAAGGCTGGGTAGATTAAATCCTGTTTCCACCCAATGTCGAACTAAGTCAAAGCGCTGCCTTTTAGCTACAAATTCAGGAATTTTGTCCGACGGAGCCGAAAATTTTTGTAAAGTAAACGGTCCATTGCGTTTTTTACCAGTTTGTGGTAAGTTTAATGGAGTTTTCTTTAAAGCCTGTACACAATCACTTACGCGTAGATCGTCGGACACATGGATTCGGGACTTCTTGATTCGAGACACTGGAGTTAGATGTCTTCGATCAGGAAACTTGGCCACCTTCCACTGAGGTGGAAAAGTATTGTAACTTTCGTCATCGAGTTGAGTAACTAACACTTGTGGAGGTGTTCGAGAACTCTGGTTTTCAGTTTTACCTTGAATAACTAGAGTACCATTGGTACGCATTTTGAATTGTTTTACATTAGCTAATGGAACAAAATGCGGATTAGTAAATGTTTGAAAATCATTAACAGAGTCCACAATGTATCCTAAATTGGGTAACGGAGAAAAACCAGGCGCATCATAAAATCCGAAATCGAATGATCGGCGAGTCAAGTCTACAAACATATGTTCAGCATCATATGGTAGGCGCACTTTAACACAATGAAATTGGTCACAAACAGCTCTAATTTGCTGTTTAGACATTTCCTTCCACTGTTGATTGTACACTCTTATACGATTCATAACTGAATGGCGCACTAAAAAGACAGACATGTCCGTAGGAAATTGTAGTAAAGGGATATGTCGAAGATAATGTTTAATAGAGTCAAATTCGGGACGCCAATTGCCATAAAAAGATTCAATTAATTTAACATAATGTGTTTCCATTTGACAATAATAAGTATATTGAACTGCCCAATTGGTTCGATATTCAACATCGGACCAGCGCACTGTTGGAAAAACATTTTGTAAACTTTCAAACACTGATGTTTGAAGAATTAAAAATTCATTGTCTAAGGATTGAAGGTTATCACCTCCAAATCCGGAGAACAAAGTAGGTATTGCCGGTTCATATGGATTAACATACTGACTTAAATTTGGTGATTGATGAGCAGCCATGTTGTTTAGTAAATTTGGATCTGTAATAGAGAATGAATTTTGATTAGTTAATAAGTTTTACACTAAAATGGCTTGTAAACAAAATTTTGGTTGAACGGCATTTCAAACAAAGCACTATGTTTAATGAAGGAAACACTTTTAACTTGTTTTAGACAATTGGTCTAATGTCGTTCTAGCTCTGCTAACAAAAGAGTACGTGGTCCGGGATTTGTAGTTGCAACTGTAATTTGTATATTTTGCCATTTCTGACATGAACAAGAGGATGAATATGTAGGTGCATATATTAAAGGTTCTGCTTCAAAAGACGGAGTCAACGACGGATACACTGTTTTAATTGGTTGTAGGTTAACTGGGGATTCACAAGAAATGGGTAATTCTTTATTAGAATCAGAATTTTCCGATCCCTGATGAGCAGTGGCGTCGTTATGTTCTAATGAGAGCATTTCAATTTCATGAATATCAAGTACCTGCGGACTTGATTTAGAACATTTGCCCGTTAGTAATAGGCACATTTGAGCTCGATAACACCACATCACTTTCAGCAAAACGAATAAAATTGCTACACTAACCAACACTAACACAATTTGTATGATTAAACGTTGAATCGGATCAAAAGTAAGTTGTCTTAAATGTTGTGCTATTCCTAGTTGTTCAAAAGAAAAAGGTCTACCTTTCATACGAGTAGTAATAATGTTATCAAGTGCTGATGGAGCCTGCATTTATGAATAAAGTGCTTGAAGAACAGAAACTTCTTGAAGGTTATCAACACCGATACTGCTAAAGGCAATACCTGGCATGGATATGTTATTCTGGTTNATGTTGTGCTATTCCTAGTTGTTCAAAAGAAAAAGGTCTACCTTTCATACGAGTAGTAATAATGTTATCAAGTGTTGATGGAGCCTGCATTTATGAATAAAGTGCTTGAAGACCAGAAACTTCTTGAAGGTTATCAACACCGATACTGCTAAAGGCAATACCTGGCATGGATATGTTATTCTGGTTNCCAGAAACTTCTTGAAGGTTATCAACACCGATACTGCTAAAGGCAATACCTGGCATGGATATGTTATTCTGGTTTGCATATGCGAGGGGTAATATTGAAACATTTAATAGCATGGGTTCGTCACTGATTAAAAGAACTAAATCCGTGTCTTCAAGATCAAAATAGAATGGTGGAGACGGACACAAGGTACGTGTTGGATCCATAACAATTTCTCTGGATAACGGGTGCAAATATCTACTTAAAATCTGAGAACCAAGTTGAAAGCGTATTTCGGGTTCGCGATAACACCTATCAATATTAGTGNCGGGTTCGCGATAACACCTATCAATATTAGTGAGGTTACTAATATCCACGAAATGATATTGGTTCACTTCATGACATTTGAATATGGATAAAATGTCTCCGTTCGAATACACTGCATACGGGGTTGGACCTAAAAGTGTACGAACAACATGTATCGGACTACCTACTTCGGCTAGGGATCTCGCAAGCATTAAAGTTTGACGTTGTGTATTACAAACTTGTCTTGCTAGGAGTTGCATATTTGCGGTTTGTGTTTTATTTATCATCTCATAAACAAATGTAAGTTGGGCGTTGGATTGCGCGTCTGAAAGAACTCTAGGTTTGAACTGTTTGGATACTGAAGCATGTGTCTAAATTATTATCGTAACGTGGTACGTGTGAATAAATGCGTCGATTCGGATTATAGGTGCGAGGAACATACTCAGGGATTGGACGGTATATGTGTGGAGAATTTCGTCTAGAGTCTTCTGAAATATGATCAGAAAAACCTTGATCTAATCCTGCAGTAGTTGAAATTTTATCCACTGATTCATTATCACTTGAAATCGGCCGTAATGTTTGTTGTTTAAAATGATTATAATAATCAAATTCCGTTGGGACTCTAATGTAGTAGTTACAAATCTTGTCTAGCTCTATCCCGTGTCTTCATATCAGAATATTCAGCCTGTGATAAAATAGGAAGTCGATCTCTTGTACGCGAAATTTTGGGACTTAAACCTGCCTAAGGAATTGGACGATTTGGTTCAGCAGGATCTGCCGGTAAAATCACAATGTCATTTGGTGAAACATAAAATGGATTATTTTCGTTTGTCACTGTATCTATGATTTGGTTAGATCTAAATTTATTTTGCAAATGAAAAGGAACCGGAGGTAAAGTGGTAGTAGTGACTGCAATATTCTTTGCGATATCAGGAATGGTAAAATTTTGTTTTGGTATAGTTGGTGGTAATGGCAATTCGATAATCGAGAAATTTTGAGGTTCTAACTGTGATGGATCTGAATTACTCGATTCAGAGGAGGTTTGGTAAGTATTAACCTCAACCCTTATTGTTTCAGATTTTTTTGGTATTGGATCGACTTTACGAGTAAATACTGGTATATTTCCTGAATCTATGTGAGTTGGTTTAACTGTTACTAGAAGTAGTAGCACTACAACTTTTTTGTTTGCTGAAGGTACGTAAACTGGTATTTCTCGCTTACGTCGGGAAATGGATAAAGTTAGGGCTTGTTCGAATTCAGTTGTTGTGGAAATTTGATTATCAATTTCTTCAAAGGTATACTGGGAAAAAAGTATGTGTTGTTTGGACATACCTACCCATAATTTTTCACAATATTGCTTAGGTCGAGTCAAATTAATTACGATAGTCTACTGGGAATGTCAAACGCTCGTTATTAGTGAACATACACTGTGTTTTGGAATATTTTTTTAATCTACATTGATTGAATGTTTCTGGTTTCTAAATCAAATAACTGTACTCGTTTGCTCTACAAAATCCTTTTGTAGCACTACACTGTTCTAATAATCGTACAGGAGCGATTATATTTCCGTTTTCATTGGATACAGTGGATCGTACTACTGTATAATAAAAATTGACGACTGTATCAATTATAGTATATGGCCAAGAATACGTTTCGAGAGTTAGAGAGAGATTTGTTCTGGAAAGACCTGGTTAAAGTTGTTTCAATTGGATTCCATTTGGGGCTGTATTTCGGTGAATCATATCACGACACTCGTCTAAAGTAACAGGATTTTACTCTGATACTTTTCCGTAGAGTAAGAGCCGAAAAAGAAAAAACTTATTCGTTTAAATTTTTAATTGAATAGCAATGGTAAAATTCAATTTGTTGTAGAGAGATGTCAGTAGCCCACAACGTGATACTTACCATGATAGTAGATTGAATATCGGGTAACAACTCACATTTAAAATCCGCAAATTTTGGGATTCGATAATGAGTTCCAGACTCATATCCTTGACAAAAATGAAGAACCCGAGTTTTCGGCTCTAAGGTATTAAAATACTTTTGGATAATTGGATCATGATCACGATTCAACAATATATCCGTTATATTTTTTGAAGCGATGAAAAATAAACTCATAAACCCGACAATGAAGATACATGGTATACTGGCAACCATGTTAATACAAATAATAATCTTGTAAGTGCTTCGGTAAGGTGAGTGTTCTATGAGGTAGAATTGATCCTGACGTACTGGGAACGGCTGATGCTGATGCTAAGCTAGCTGGAACGCTAGTAGCTGGTTGAAATTGCGAATTGTCCAAAGAAACATGTGGATTATCCAAATCAATATTAGGTGCTAGTGCTTAGTTATGACTAGTGCGAGAGATATTTGAAGAAAAAGGATTTTCATTAGTGGAAATCCCTGATTGGGTAGACAATAAAGGTGATGAAAGAGGCGATCCTCTCCCATATCGAAGTCTATAATTAGTAGGATACGTGCCTGAATTTCTCGTCGTCCCGAAGGATTAACTACTTGTGAGCGACGAAATGTTGGGTGAATGTTAACTGAGCTAGTGGGTGTGTCAGGTAATTGAAATGGTAGAGAAATTGAATATGTTTTCTTAGGAATGAGTAAAGTGGGATCAGGATGGGGTTCATCCTCATCATCAGAGTATATTTTGTCATTTATTGGACTAATATCTAATTGCTTTAAGTGGCTGATGGCATTGGAAATGTGCACCAATAAAATGTCAAGTATTCTATTCTTATCAATTACATATGGCAACATTAATGTATATAGATTAAATACCGAAATATATAAGCGATTCTTAAAACTTTGGTGGATAAGAAAATGGAAAATAAAAGACGGCCATATATCTCCGCATATAAGAAATTCAAATGTAGACATAGTGTTTACTAAT
This sequence comes from Holacanthella duospinosa, assembly GCA_002738285.1. NCBI lineage: Eukaryota > Metazoa > Arthropoda > Collembola > Poduromorpha > Neanuridae > Holacanthella > Holacanthella duospinosa. Next base: position 88,579 of record NIPM01000475.1, on the reverse strand, counting down.
GTATAAATATTATCAATTAGAAGAGTAGAGTCTATGTAATATATATGTACATTCTTAGGGTTTGTTACTTTTATGTGACTAAATGAAGTAATCGGACGTGAACCTATATTTTGAATGAATACTTCATCTATAGGCCAACAATCTATGAAAAGTATTCTATTAGTGGGTAAGTTATGTTGCATGGATATCACCAATTCCATGGTTAGTGGTAAATCCATTACATAGAATTTTATTTTGTAAGGATTAAGTGTTAGCGTTACGCATGGTTGATTTTCGGTTACATGTTTTTCATCAACGTCAATTATTTTGAGATGCTGAATAAGGGTTTCAGCATTAGATATTTTATATAATAAGTCGTCACGAGATTGGTATGAAGTCTCTGGTTCATCCTCCTCGCTTGTTAAAGTAGACACTAAACGCATTCAATGTAAATGAGCTATTTGAGTTTGTTTAGTGACTAAATCGCGAACTCTGTAATTCAGTTCGGATAGTTTCTCTTCTATTTTATATCTGTTCTTATACTTAGGAGTCCATTTGGAGACTTGACCCTTTATGGGAAGAACTTTAAATTGTAAGGTGACAATATCACCTACGTTATAACTTTGATTCCTTCGGGTGGAATCAACTTTAGTCTTCGAAGTTTGTTGGGCTTTCTGTAAAGCCGAACGAGTCAATTCCCATAATTCGTCCATTTTCTTACCTTTTTCTTTCCATCCCTTGGGCAGTTGGGAACTAATCCACATTTCTGATCGAGACATTTCTATACCATATAATAAATAAAATGGGTTAAAACCCGTACTGGTGTGTTGAGTTGAGTTAATAGCCATTTGAACTACTGGAATTAGGGAATGCCACGTCTGAGGTTCAGTTTTAACGTAACAAGAAATAATAGAGTGAATTACTGCGTTGATTCGTTCGTTCACTCCATTACCTTTGTGATTGTATGGATATATTTGTCTAACTTCACACCCAAAAAACTTAGTAAATTGTTCATAAAGCTTACTTGTAAAACAAGGACCGTTATCACTTCCTATAAATTCGGGAGAACCATGGCGTGTAATTACTGCAGATTGTAACCATTGCAACCAGCTTCTGTAGTAGCTGGTTGCAAAGCGTGAATTTCACAAAAACGGGTTAGAGAACAAATCGCTACTGCAATAAATATGGAATTGTTTGAGCTAGAGGGTAACTTACCTATTAGGTCTACAGTAATATATTGGAAAGAGTATTTTCCAATAGGCAATGGTTTCTGGTGACCTGGTTTTTTACCATATTTGCGTCTATAATTAATGCAACTTTCACATGTTAGAATATGTTGGTATACATCATGCTTAATAGTTTTCCAAGTAGCATGGGAAAGTATTCTAAACAAAGTTTTGCTAAATCCTAAATGCACAGAAGAAGGAATATTGTGAGCATTGTGTAATGTTTCACTACAATAAACTTTAGGGATGTACACACGCCTATGCCAGCTTTAATATCATACAACGTATTATTGTGAATCACATATTTTTTAAGGAGAGAGAAGATCATAAATGTTTGTCATAATGGCAATACATCCGAAATCCGTTCTTTGCATTTCCACTAAAAGAAAATTATTGTTGTAAAATATTGGGATAAGTTCACCATCTAACAAGTTAGGAGAAGTTGAAACAATACAACTTAATTCATTAAAAAATTGTTCATATTCCTGAAAACCTTCAGGATCTTGGTGGAAATCATTCATAGCCGTAGTATAATTTATATCGTCAATGTTTGTTTTCGAAAAACGACTTAACATGTCAGGAACTAGGTGGGCTTTTCTTGAACAATGTTTAATTATAAAGGAATATTGTTGTTATTCTAGACTCCAGTTAAGGAGACGAGAAGCGGACATTGTGGTATAAGCACCTTTACTTGTAAATTTTCTTCCGAGAAATGGCTTATGGTCAACTACTAGATATAATGTAGTAAATTGTAGCCATATGTAAAAGAATTGTATAAAGCGTTTCACTGCTAGCCATTCAATTTCAGTAGCTGAAAATCTACTTTCGGAATCAGAAAGAATACAACTAAAATATCCTACGGAAAATTCTGCAGTAGAATTTTTAATCATAAGGACTCCTGCTATAGCTATTTTAGATACATCGGTATGTAGATGTAATTCGTCGTCGAGTGATAATGGGTTACGAACTAAAGGAGCTGAAGTAAGCAGTTTCTTCGTTGTTTGGAAACTTGCTTCTTCATTGAGTCCCCATTTATATTTAGCATTTTTCTTTGTAAGTTGTAACAAAGGATATAAAAGTTCAGTTACATGTGGTTAATGCTTTCGGTAATAATTTACTGCACCTACCCATTTTTGAACGTCTTTTACTGATTTAGGAGTAGGGAGATCGACAATTGCGGCAATTTTCCTTGGATCGGGTTTAATTCCTTTAGATGAGATAACCGCACCTAACGATGGCATTTCTTCTGGGAGAATAATAGATTTTCCTGGTGTAAATTTAAAATTGAAACTTCTTGCTTGTCCTAACGTGGATTTTATTCCGTGATAATACTCAGGGAATGTTTTAGCAGCAATGGTTACATCATCAATGTAAACTAAGCATTTTTCCATAATAGTTCATGGAAAGCTAATTGCATTACTCTTTGAAATCCAGTAGAAACACTTTGTAGTGTATGCTGTGACTACATTTGTAATGGGGATACTAGCTTCGGATAATTCTAATTGGTAATAACCTTTTTTCAAATCAAGCGATGTACTGTAAGCTATTCGTTCGTATAACCAATTCTGGCAGACTTCTACACAAGGCAGTGGCATAGTATCGACTTGTAATCCCAAATTTACAGCACGATAATCTACATAAAATCTCCATGAGTCTTGTCCTGTGGCTTGACGTTGTCCACCAATGACTGTATGAGTAGGTGAAGCCCACTCACTTTCAATTTCGATCATTATTCTTTGACTTTTTAGTTTAGCCATGGTTTTGGCTTCAAATTCCCTAATTTGATGACTTTTCCGATAAGGTGGTTGTTGCACTGGTTTTGCACCTGGTTTCAGGTGTAGTTCATGCTTATAGTGTCGAATACAACCAATATCCTCATTATGAAAAAAAACGTCATGATATTCCAGTAATAATTCTTCTAATTGTAATCTATGTTCCACTACAGTTATGTGATCCAAAAGTTTAAATAAAGAATGTATATGTAGTCTTGTGATTTCATCAAAATTAAGCAATTGTTGAGGAATTGCTGATAGAATACGAAAATTTTTACAAGGAATATATTTACAACCACAAAGTGAATTTGGTGAATTACTGGAACTACTAGAAGTGTGTGAAAATTGTTTATTACATGTAGTGGGGTATCGCTGTTGTAGTTTAAGTATAGTATTTAATATTTTTGCTTACTAGAATGTGTATTTTCTAATAAAACTGCGGATGTACTAGGTAATTTAATTGAATTAGTTAAATTAGGCAGAGCAGTCTCCCATTTATTAAAAAATTTTGAGTTTGCCAAGACCATNAATTTAATTGAATTAGTTAAATTAGGCAGAGCAGTCTCCCATTTATTAAAAAATTTTGAGTTTGCCAAGACCATCGGACTTATATGACCATCCCTGGGGGTAATATGTGCAAGTCTTGCCGTGGTCATTGGACTTAATGAACCTTCCCTGAGGGTATTATTCATTGAGCCATCTCGGAGGGTATTATTCATTGAGCCATCTCTGAGGGTATTATTCATTGAGCCATCCCAGTGGGTATTTACTATTGAGNAATTTAATTGAATTAGTTAAATTAGGCAGAGCAGTCTCCCATTTATTAAAAAATTTTGAGTTTGCCAAGACCATTGGACTTATATGACCATCCCTGGGGGTAATATGTGCAAGTGTTGCCGTGGTCATTGGACTTAATGAACCTTCCCTGAGGGTATTATTCATTGAGCCATCTCTGAGGGTATTATTCATTGAGCCATCTCTGAGGGTATTATTCATTGAGCCATCCCAGTGGGTATTTACTATTGAGTCATTCCTGAGGGTATTATTCATTGAGCCATCCTTGAGAGTATTATTGATTGAGCCATCCCTGAGGGTATTATTCATGGAGCCATCCCTGAGGGTATTATTCATTGAGCCATCCCTGAGGGCATTATTCATTGAGCCATCCCTGAGGGTATTATTCATTGAGCCATCCCTGAGGGTATTATTCATTGAGCCATCCTGAGGATATTATTCATTGAGCCATCCCTAAGGGTATTTTCACCTATTGGACCTTCCCGGAAGGTATTTTCATTTATTGGGCCATCCCTGAGGGTATTTTCAATTATTGGACCATCCCTGAGGGTATTTCCAATTATTGGACCATCCCTGAGAGTATTTTCTAAATAAAATTGACTCGATTCCGGAATCATTCCGCCGTCTGATTCACATTCCGTTATTTGATGGTATGGTACAGCTGTGTCGGAACATGAGAAGACAGCAAAATTCTCATGTTGGCTCAATGGCCATATCTCAACGTTATTTGACTTTATGGGACTGCCCCTGAGAATATTTAGTAATGAACCATCCCTGAGGGTATTTGTTAATAAACCTTCCCTGGGGGCCTTTTTATGTGAACCTACCCTGAGCATATTTGTTAATAAACTTTCCCTAAGGTCCTTTTTATTAGAACCATCCCTGAGGATATTTTTACTATGCTTGTTCATCGTTGAATAAATGGGAGAATGTACGATTGATGATAATTGTGGAGTAGGTAACCTATCGTTTCGCTGTGAAGTGGTTATTACATAGGAAGTGAAATTATTCTCGACTTGATCAGAGTTAAGAATGATTAGACCGTCTAAAATATCATGAAGAATAAATGATTGCGGATAAAATATTAATTTGTGCACTTCACTTTCGGCAATAGAGGGTAGTTTATAAGGAACTATTGAAGGAAAGTAGTGAGTTATGATACAAATGGCTGATTTACTAGGATGAGTGGACGTCACTAAATGAATTGGTAATGTTTAATTACCAATTTGAAGCAAATTATCTCTATAATTTATTACCGAGGCTGCATGTTGGAGAAAGTCACTCCCTAATAATGCTGGCAATTTAAAATCGTGAACTACAATAAGTGGAAATGTAGTAACATATTCGCCAATTTTAATGAAAGACTTAGAAACACCTAAAATGCGAAGAAAATCATTAGTTATTCCTACTAACTGAATATTAAAATGGAGTGAATCCATTTGAGAAGCAAAATCACTGTAGTAGTGATTTCGTAGCGCCAGTGTCTAAAAGTGCTAACACTGAAAACCCATTAATTGAAAATGGTAGACGGATAAGTCCGCATCCCATGCCAATTTGTAATACTAAAGAATTAGAATTTAAAATAAATGAAATATTTTCTTTTGGATCATGTGCTAATTTAGATGTAAGTAAAGCAGAAGGATTATTTACTGGTTTCAGGTAACCACGAAGGGCAAAGAAACTGGGTGGTCGCATCACTGAGTTGGAGTGNGAAGGATTATTTACTGGTTTCAGGTAACCACGAAGGGCAAAGAAACTGGGTGGTCGCATCACTGAGTTGGAGTGAGGTGCTCCCCCATAATTGTTTAAAGAATTGGATTAAGGAAATACTCTACGACAAACTGAACTGTCATGGTTTGTGGAGTTATGTTGAACAAAACACTTTACGTGTGCACAATGCGCGTGGATGTCCAATCATACCACAGCGATAACATGAGTCANGAAGGATTATTTACTGGTTTCAGGTAACCACGAAGGGCAAAGAAACTGGGTGGTCGCATCACTGAGTTGGAGTGCGGTGCTCCCCCATAATTGTTTAAAGAATTGGATTAAGGAAATACTCTACGACAAACTGAACTGTCATGGNAGGAAATACTCTACGACAAACTGAACTGTCATGGTTTGTGGAGTTATGTGTTGAACAAAACACTTTACGTGTGCACAATGCGCGTGGATGTCCAATCATACCACAGCGATAACATGAGTCAGTATTTGGAATGATAGTCTCTTGATTGGATTGCTGGGGAGGGTATGATGTTCTGACCTATGTAGAGTGAAACTTACGGTTCACTGTATTGGTAAATGGCTGTAATCTGGACTGCTTAGGTTCGCTTTGTAACGCTTGAGTAGAGGCTGCTGTCGCCGCCTCCACTATAGCGTTAATAGCGACTTCCTTTGCAATTTCCACTGATTTAACAGCTAGTACTGATTCGGATTCCGATTTGTGAATAATTGATTTTACATATTCAGCATTACGATAATTATCGCAAAACTGTTCAAGTGTTGTTGGATTATTTTGCCAACATTGCGCTAGATGCTTAACTGGCACTGCGCGTGAAATGAAACGAATCTTATCCGTTTCTTCCATTCGCGGATCATAAGAATTGAGTAACTTACTGAAAACTTGGACAAAGGCGTCCACTGTTTCTGATTCGCGTTTTTTACAATTGAGGATTCTTTCCATAGCCTCGTCTCTGTAAGAGCGACGGCTAAACACATGAACGAAAGCTTCTTTCAATTCTTTAAATGTTGGACCCGTATAGTTTGTTGAGTCGCGTATGTGTTTGAGTTTTAAAGCACTTATGTGGTTGAGAAACCAGTCCAGTGCTGCAGAACGTAGAGTGAGAGGAAATTGTGTGGCCATAATTTCCTCACGCCAGTTATTGGCACCAGCACATAAGGAAAACGCTTCTAAAAACTTTATTATAGATCGCTTGTAATGTTAGTGAAATGGTTCTTGTTGGAAATGAGATTAAATCTAAAAATAATCTAAACACACGCACTTCTATGATTTTTAAGGAAACTGCCTATAGAAACATGTGTAGAAGTTAGTACGGTTTGCTTAGTTGAGTTGATAATAACTCTTTACATTAGTTTGTGCGGTTAAAATTTGTAACTTGTTAATTTAAAACAATGGCAGAATTAGCTGTGAATACTTCAACACTGGAGGTTTGGTTGGAATCTCTTGGAGTTTTGGATCGAACGTAAGCAATTATAAGTGTTTCATATAAGTAATAGTAATAATTATATTTTATTAATTTTTTTTTTCAGAAATGTCGCACAGCTAAACGGCGCTTTGAAAGGAGCGTTTACTGTCATTAAAACAGCGCGTCGGACAACCAAGAACCTGGAACGATTTTTATGTGATGGGAACTGTGCGGCAATTGTTGGAGGAATTTCAGTACATTAACATGTGCTGAAATATTGAAGGGGGTACAATTTTCAGTGAAAAAGTGGAGGGAAAAGTGTCTCTTCACCTTTGGCTAAATAATATTTGCCTGCTCAAAAATCTACCAAAATCAGCAGAAGAGCTGATTTTGGATCTTAACGAGGATGTTGAAAGTTTAAGGATTTATTGTGATGTAGTGGCCACCTTACTCGTCACACATCCTCATATTCTGGATAAATATGACAGGGTGAATTTACCTGCCCATTACTTGGTAGTACTCACTAAAAAAGGTAAACTTGTTTAGCTTTTAAATTGGGAAAGAATGAGGATAATTTTGTAAATGAATATTTATTATATTTGTAGAACCTGTAATTCACATAATGTTGAATTAATATTGAAGAGATTCTGTAATTATGGAAGACGATAATTTCGAGAAGGGTGAAGAAATCATTTTTAGAAGGGATGAAGAAACAAAAAAAAGAGAAAATAAAATAAAATTATGCAAGCGCATGTGTGGTATAGATGTAGATTTGTAAAAAAAATTTCTTTTAATGTAGTGTAGTTTTTATTTGAATGGGAAAAAATATTTTGCGTAGACGTGATAAATTGGCCTAGAATGGGAGGACCACGCGAACTGTAAAAAATGATGTTTAGTTGGGGCAAAAGTGAAGTTTGCTTACAGCATAATTGGGAAAGGGAAATGAGAAAAATTTATTATTTGTTTACTAATACGAAAAATAAATTGCCATTGACTAGGCAAAAGTTATTTAAATTTTACACCAAAATCAAAATTTGATGCGTTAACTGGACCAATGTGGTCAACGAAAAGAGAAAAGGGGTGGAAAAGAGAAAAAAATATTATTTTTTTTTTTGAGTTTCACTGAACCAATGTTACCACATTGGTTGACTTGAGACAAAATTAAATTTGTCGTAATTATGGAACAGCAGAAAAACAAAAAAAAATGTTTTTATTTTGATGACAAAGTTGTCGTTCACTAGACCAATATTAATGTATTGGTCTACTTAAGAAAAGGGGTGAGGAAAAATTTATAACGGTTTGATTAACACTAAACCAATGTCCTTACATTGGTTTACTATGACAAAACAAATTTGTCATTCACTGGACCAATGTGAATACATTGATCCCCTAAAAAAATGGAGAAGAGAAAAAAAATTTGTTTATAGTTACACTTAACCAATGTCATTACATTGGTTTATTTGTAGAAAATGTAATTTATAGTTCACTGGACCAATGTTAATACATTGATCCCCTAAAATTATGATTTATTTTTATTTGTATTATTTACACTTGACCACTGTGAATACACTGGTTTATGACTTGAATAGTTGAAATTTTTATTTACACTTGACCAGTGTGAGTACACTGGTCGACTACTTCAATAGTTGAAATTTTTTAATTACACTGGTCTACTACTCTAATAGATGAAGTTTTTATTCTCACTTGACCAGTGTGAATACACTGGACTGCTAGTATACTTGTCAAAAAGTTTTATTTTACACTTGACCAGTGTTAATACACTAGTCTACTAGTATAATTGTTAAAAAAAAAAGTTTTATTTTACACTTGACCAGTGTGAATACATTGGTCTACTAATACAATGGTTGATTTTTTTTTTACACTTGGCCAATGATTATTTATTGTATTTGATTTCGGCAAGATTTGATCTTGTTCTCCTTTGACCAGTGCCAATTCACTGGTCTATTAACACAAAGCTTAATTTTATTTATACTTGGCCAATGACTATTCATTGGATTTGTAATTCGGGAGAGTGCATTGGACTCAAGGTGTTATCGTCAGGCTATACTGTACCTGACATATGGTGTAATAAAAAATAGAGGGAAAAGGAAGAGAAGATGTAAGATTAGAAGAAATAGATGAAGAAGAAGGGGAAAAAAATGTGTTTGAATATGTTTGAAGTTGAAAATTTCATAAAATATCCCTTACATTGGTGATGTAAGTGTATATATACACTATGCGTGCAGGAGGGATAAACAACAGAAACGAGAGTTTTAAAAAAAAAACTGATGAGGTAAAAAGGAGAAGAAAAAAAATAATATGGAGAAGTTTTGGGTTTGTAATTATCGAGTTTGGGATGTTTTGTTTTGTTGGATGTACAGGACGTTATTTAAATGTTGTAGTTGGTTTTAAAATTCAGTCCACCAACCGCATTTAAATAATGCACTATATTCATTAAATAGTTAGATTTTATTGCATAACAACAGCAAAAGTCCAATTTTTCTCCCAAAGTATATACTATTCTGCGGAATTTCGTATGGTGAAAACTACGCTTTACTTTGAAATTGTGCAATATTAATGGGTTTTATTCGGGAGAAGTTGGTGTCAATTGTCGTGATTTATATGATTCAGTGGTAATGAGCAATAAACGAACCCTGCTTCTGTGATTGGTTGATTACAATGTTTATGGGGAGGAGTGTCGCACTTGTCCCTTACCTTTTTGTAAACATCTGGGATTGTGAAAATCCAGAAATGTAAAAGTATTTAACCCTTAAATTTCGGTCCTTCTTAAATAACGTCACATCAACGTCGATGACAAATTGGTTTTCGGCCCTTGCAGTATACGATGTAGATGCCATTTGTCAACAATTTAAAAAATCACAGGCGTGTTGTCAATTTAGCTTTTCATAATACCATACATACTGCCTACGTCCCTTCGCTTACCCCCAAGTCCATCCCGCCACATCTTTTCCCCAAAGTCCATTTCGCTGACATCTAACAAATCCGATATCCCATCCCTGCAGCCAATATCCCATTCCCGCACATCCCTTCCACCCATATCCTCTCCCCCACATCCCTCCCGCCAAAACATCATCTACATACTTCCCGGTCATATCCCTACCGCCTATATTACATTCCCACATCCCTCCCGCCCTTATCCCATTCCCACATCCCTTCCGCCCATATCCCCCACATCCTTCTTGCCGATATTCCCATACATCCCTCCCGCCCATACCCCATCCCCCNCCATTTTCCTACATCTCTTCCCGCCCATATTAAATTTCCCACATCCCTACCGTCCATGTCCCATCCCCATATCCCTCCCGCCAATTTCACATTCCCCACATCAATCCTGCCCATATCCCATCCCCCGGTCCCTTCTGCCCATACAACATCCCCCGGTCTTTTCCGCCCATATCCCATCTCCCCACATCCCTCCCCTTCAATTTCCTCTCGGTCATATCCCATCCACACATTCCTCCCGCCGATATCCCATCCCCCCATATCCCTTCCGTTCATATCCCATCCCCCAATATCCCTTCTACCCACGTCATATCCAGGCACATCCCTTCCATAAAAATCCGAATTTCGCTTTTGGTTAATAACATATGCAATATCGCATTTTTTGTTTCTTAACCCCAATTATGCAAATAAGAACGCCTCGCTAAAATAAAAGATCAAAACTGACACTTTTATTTATACAATTTATATTTTTCCTATTTGGGAAAAGAATGTTTTAATTGAAGATGGAACCTAAACACTGATAGGGACGGGTTTGAAGAGCTTGAGTATTTCACTATACAGTGGATAATCGAGTATTGGTACTCCGGATATAATAGAACATCTGTTATGGCGAATCACACTGTCAGGTGCCTGTCAAGCAAATGGGAAATTATGTATTAAGTAATCTGGCCATAATAAAATCTTCTATACTAAACTAATCGAATCAATCCCACTTGTCCCGAGAGTTTCTTCGCTCGGTTATAGTGAACACGTGTAGAATATTTCTAAATTCCACAATGAATTCTTGCTTATGAGTATATGTCCGCTGATGTAAACGGCTATGATGGAACCTCAAAGTAAGTTATGATCGATACAGTGCTATTTTACTAAATATTTTGATGTTTCTGCGAAAGATTAAATCTGATGAAGAGAAGTTCATGAATGTTATCACTTTGTTATTGTACTAAGCGTTTCTAAATTGGAAACTAAAAATCAATAATCATAATAATGTTCCTAAAGTCACCATGCTTTAAATTTAATTACGAGTTGCAATGTTGGAAGACAAATAACAAATCTTGGATGAGTTCTTTAATTTATATTTTTTGTTTTTATGCTGTTTTATATTTATATTTGTTTTTTTTAAATTCGGCATTGAATGGAAAATAAGCCGATAGAAATCGAACAAAAGCCCTTTTGTTAATGTACAGTAGTACTACTACACCATTCCTAAATACATAGTAGTCTACTCTTCCTACCTACCAAAATAATTAGCTTGTGAATCCAAGGAAAGGCGCGTCAAAGCTAACCAACAATTAGTTCATTTGTAGAGAACTCAAAGCTTTATTAAAATCAGTCAAAAATTTGCCAGAATCAATTGTATGGGAGTTTCGGAAAAACTAATCTAATTGTCGCTTCTATTTGAACTGGGATTTTATTTTGAGAATTTGACGCTATTGAAAGGCTTAAGACAGTTTTGATCATCCAGTACGTCTATAAATCGACGTAGCCAATTTTATAATAAAACATTTGGATGTAGCGAAAAATGATAGAAGTGTAGGTTTGCTCACTATACAGTATGCAAAATAATTTTAAGATATGGTGACGTTCTTTAATAACTCGATCACTTGTTTACCTACTTGAATGAAACTTGGATGGAATGTGTACAATTGTCCTAAGACACAGCCTGCCAAAATTTACCAAAATTGGTTAATTGGATCTTGAACTATTGCGAAATTATGAGAAAGAAAGCAGTGAAAGGCGCAAAAAAATTTTAAGATAGCCTGGATTTTATTTATTTCCCTATTGATTTTGACAAAAGGCTGCAGTACACTAATACGTATGTTATAACTAATACTTAGTTGATCCTCGTTTAGCCAAAGCCACTTCAAAAATACGATATGGCGAAACCTTAGAGGACTTTCCCTCCAACTTCACTCCAAGCATTTTTCACCGCTTCCGTTAGATCGTAAACACTATTGTACTGTTTACCATCAGCATATACCTTTCGCGCAAGTATTCCCCAAAGATTCTCAATAAGATTTAAGTCCGGAGAAAGCGCTGGCCACTCCATAACTGGGATACCTTGATGTTGGAAAAAGTTCCTGGTTGACTTAGAAGTATGACAGGACGCTCCATCTTGCATGAATACACCATTTCCATTTCCCAATTGTTCAAAATTAGGCAGAAGACAAGTGGCCAAATGGTTTTGATATTGAGCGGAATTTTGTTTTGGAGTGGCGAAAGCTAACGGCGACTTTCCAAAGTAGGAAAAGGCACCCCAGCTCATGAACAATCCACCCCCACATTGTCGCTTGGATAAAAGTAACTCTTACTTCCGCAAGTCATGCCAATATGAGGAGACACCATCCGGACCGTTCAGATTCCATTTTTTTCATCGCTTCAGATGACATTTTTTCAACTTTCACCTCGAGAAATGTTTTCTCTAGCTAACTCCAATTGACTCTCCTTATGGCGCGCGATTAATGGAGGCTTTTTTATCCGTCTTTGGAATTTCACTTCGCCGAATGCTTTCAAATAATTCCGAACGCTTTGGGGTGTGACACCAAAGTTGAGGTTGTACTTGATTTTCGCAGCAGAAATTTAGTTATTACTTGCCTCTCGCAGAATTAGCCGGGTAGTAGCAGGTGAAAGTTTATTTTTTGCGTCTCTTTTCTTAAGTTTGATAGGGATTTTTTCCTTTTTCAAGTAATTCCAAATTGCGCAAGCTGATTGTTTCAACATTCTACTAATTTGTACACTTGAATGACCGTGAGACACCAAAACACTGACATGTCCTTTCTCAAAATCTGTAAGTGCTTTCTTTTTCCGCATTCTGATTGTTGAAAGACAAAATTATATATATATTTTATATATATTATATAAGTATACGTTACTAACTTCCTGTAAGTAATTAAAACTGCTGAAAGTACCTTGGATATTTTGCAGAAAGTTACACAATATCACAGAATCCGCAACCTGTTTTAAAACAATTTTGCAACTTTCACCGCCAAAATTTGACTTTTGCGCAAATAGTGTACGCATGTATCAATTTTCCCAAAGTTTAAACATGCTAAATTTCTAGATACAGTAAGGTACTCCCACTCAAAAAATCATATTGAGATCGTGTCATAATAGTCTAAGTTATTCATTAGTTTGACCCCTACCTTAAAATTATTTTGCATACTATATGGATAATATAAGTTCAAATTTAAGACAACCAATTCTTATGAAAAAAAAATATTAAAAAAAAATCTTTTCTATTTCCGAAATTGTTTTGCAACAGCTTCAATCCCTCATTGGAACGCTCTGCACAATTATGATGGAGTCTCTATTGTTTTTTAGTGTACAACTCATATGCTTAAACAGAAAGAGAAAAGGAAGAGAAGAAGTTAAATAAATAAAATTTAATTATTTTTCTTACCTTTTTTGGGATCCAATTAGTTATTGATGATAACCCTTGATCTAACTCGTCAAGCTACCACTGATATTACTTATTGTTTTTAGTTCGTCTTTTGGTTTTTGCTATTATTTTTGTTATTAGTTTTATTATTACCGATGTTGTAATTCCGGTTTTGAGCAGAGGCGTGGAAGAATGATGAGCACCACCCCAGAGGTCACTAGGGTTAATAAAGTAATCTTTTCGGGTTGTTAAGTAGAGTTAATAACTGGGTTTTTATTTACTTTTTTGATGTTAAGATGTTTTTAAGAGTGAAGGAGTAACAAGAGCCGAACTCAAAGAAAGAGAATGGCCCCAATTTTCTGGCTTTCTTTTTCTCTTATAGCTTGGCTACAAGGTTTTCTGGGCCAGAAGGACACTGATCCCATAGCGGATTGGTTGAGACCAATCCGCAATGCGAAACCCGTGTTCTCCTGACCCAGTTACGCACATGGAGACGGTATTGATCTCCATGTGTTTATTTTTACTTTAAACTTCCTTTCCGAGTATGGTAACTCGGAAAGGAATATGTATAACATCTTGCACAAGCTTCTAAACTTTCAAATTAAATCCTATCTGTATAGCTAAGAGTATATTAGCTTTTGAGGAGACTAGTTGAACAAGCTGTTTAAGACGAGTCGAAAGACACCCAACGCGTTTGTGCTTTCGAATATTCGGGGATTATTCCTCCGAACTGTTTGTTTTCGGTTTCATTTCGAATACGAATATTCATATTTGAAATTTTTACGAATACCACTATTCGGGGCATCCCTACAATAAATCATATCTTTTAGCCCTTTGATCTTAAAGACTTGATTCTTTATACGTTTCCTTACTTTTGAATGCTTTTCACATAAATATATCATTTTGACTGAATAAATTTAAAAAAAATGTGGACATAATTATAGCCAAGGACATTCTCCAGCAGAGAGCACGGGTCAAAAGTAGCTTCACACTTGGCTATAAATTTATCCAACCCTGTATTTCTTGCGTTAGGAAAATTTAACACAATGCAAGACAATTTAAAAAATAAAACTTATAAATTTGAACTGAAAGTATAACTTAAAGAGCAAAATTTCACATATTCAGAACCAGACATGCGGAAATCAATACGCCAGGTTTAGTTTGCGAGGTCTGGGGTTTTAAAAATCAGACCTCGTTTGCGAGGTCTGGTCTGGATTATTAACTACGGACCGTCTTTCATTATGTAGACGAGCTCTCCTACGCAACTGCGAAAAATATAGCAGCATTGCGATTTTGACTTTTGTCGTATATACTCGAACAGTTAGGCTCAGTCGGAAAATATTCCGTCCAGGCCGGGATATCTCCGTAGTCGGGAAAAATCAGGTATAATGAATTCGGGATATTTATATGCATACAGTGTGTATTGGTACTTATGAGCAGAATTTTTATTTCCTCCCATCGTTGCCGGAATGGTTTAAAGTTCCATATAAGCTCTCTTTAATTCTTAGGAATTAATGCGTAAATATTATTATTTATCATTGGTCTGCGTCCTAATATTCAAGGAGCAGTAAACAACAACATCAATTAATTCAATTTGTTTAGCTAAATTTTGTTAATTTATAGGGATATCTCAAATCCTTTTTAATTTTTTTTTTCCATACAAGGAATCATAGATTAAAAGAAGGATATTTCAAAGAAAAATAACTATGAATAATTTATATTTTGCTACTGACACTTACCAGTAGATAGCACGGTATGATAAATTCACCAGTTGAACTCGGCGACACATCCATGTTAAAATGCCCCAAAAATTATTTTTACCGATAAACCCCCTACCTCTTGGATCATTTTTGGGATAAAAAACCCTAAGTATTTCCTACAGTGTAGTCACCTAAGTATTCTCATTCTCCACAGTTGAACTCGGCCACACGATCTTCACTTCAAGACCCCAAAATTTATTTTTACCATGAAACATCCTAATTCTTGTAGCATACGTGGAATGGAAGACCCTAAGAATTTACATTCTTCACCACGTACCTAAGAACCTAAGTGCGGTGTTGCCACATCCCGCAAACTTGTTGAAACCTGTCATACCCTATGAACACAAGTATTCTCATTCACCACCACCACCTCCCGGCAAGAACTTGAAGAACATATTCTATCAAGCCATCAAGAATTCTACATGAATATTCAACAAGTTGGAGATGGAATTAAGATACAATTCCCGTTGTACATGAAATGAATAGTGTAGGTGTTGTGACGAAGTACCGTGGAGAATTTGATACGTTCAAGTGCGCCAATGAGAATGGCACCGAAGATTTCTTCAAAAGTGTTCAACCAGATTCTTTCAAAATTTTCAAAGACGAGTTGAACTCTCGTAAAAACTTTAAAGCCTACTTTGGAATTCGGTGCAAGTTCAGCAAATCTCATCCTTATGGTCGAGAAAAACAGAAGATAGTTCCATTTACATCATTCTCTCATCTTGTTCTGGCTGAACAAATGATTCCTAAAGTTTGGACAATTATGACAGTTGCTTTGATGCGAAGATTGAAGAATTCACGTGTGAAGGTTCGGGCTGGATCTTGGAAGAAATTCAAGATTATACAATTGTGACGTGCAAGTACTCTGCAACAAAAGTAGAAACACATAGCTACACCCCATCCACTCAACAAACATCCAACAATTTTCCTAAATATCGACAACTGTGATCAATCTGTGGACAATTTACATAATAAATGTTTCATTTGCAGTGTTCTTTCTCATCCAAAGATTGCCGGTGTTCCCACAACAAATCCACACCGAAACAGGATTGATAAAAAAGTTGGTACTTACAGCAAACATGTGAACAAAGTGAACATAAATGGGATCAAATTCCCAATTACTCTTGACCAGCTCGAGAAAGTTGAATTTCAAAACAATTTTTCCATAACTGTCTTTGGTTATAACATGGACACCAAGGACGATCAACCCATGTTTGACGGTCAGGTATCAAGCAACAAGAGAATGTCAAAGAAACAAGCAGACAAGAAAAAGTTGGACAACTTCTATCTCATGCAAAACAATACCAGCATCCTGTACAACACCAAGCAAAAGAAAGAAGTTCACGTGGACCTTATGATGTTAATCCAAGGTAATAAGAATCATTTTATTCTTATCCGAAGTCCTGAAGGATATATGAAACATCCAAAGAACACTGTCATCTTCCGAGTTTGTAGAAATTGTCTGCAAAGTTTCAAGTCGGATCGGACACTTCAAGAGTACGAAAAGTTGTGCTCTTCGGTTGATCAACAGAAGACAAATTATCCAAAAGAAGGATCTAAGTTTACTTTTGACAAATGGAACCGTACCCAACCCGTTCCGTTTCGCTTCTATTTGGACTTTGAAGCTTTCCTCTCAGAACAAAAAGAAGATAAACACCGACTTAAATCAAAACGTGTAAATCTCTACAAACCTTGTGGATATTCATGGATATGTGTCGACCATCAAAGAAATAGACATGCTGGTAACTACTATCATTGTGAAAGTGACAACGAATATGTAGCAGCTCAATGTGTCAGTGAAATTATCAAGTGTGCCAGAGAGTGTGAGAAACTTATTGACACTTATGAAGAACAATCAAAGAATATGTTGGAAGAAGTAGCAAATGATGAAGTTGTACGAAATGCTGCACGAATTTGCTGTTTTTGCGAAAAAAAAATTACCAAAAAAGATACAGTTGTACGTCATCATTCTCACAACCTCCAGACTTTGAATTCATCGGGGTAGCTCTTCAAAAATACAACATTGCAGCTCAGGTGATTAAAGAATTTCCTATATTTGTCCACAATTTTGGATCATACAATGTTCATTTCATCGTACAATCTGTCGGGAAACTACAAGACATCGAGAAGATTGACGTCATTCCGACATCAGAGAAGTTTCTTTCCGTGATAATTCAACTAAAGCTTTCAACAGAACAACTATCGAGCATTGAAACCATCAAGCATTGACTGTCATTGAAGTTTATTGACAGTTTAGGATTTACGCTCAAGTCTCTAGACAGTATGGTTGGTATGACGAGCAGAGATCCAAACAGATTTTAAAATTACAAGACAAAAATTCTCGGAGGAAGTAGCGAGCGGAGCTGACATCAATTTACTATTCAAGAAGGGATTGTATCCATATTCGCTGATGAAGACTTGTAAAGGTTTTGACCGCAATGAACTCCCATCCAAGCAAGATTTCTACAACGATTTGATAGAGAAACCAATTGAAGAAGAAGTTTATGAACATGCTAAGAAGCAGTGGAAGCGTTTCAAAATTAAGAATATGGGTGACTGGCACGATTTATCTGTGAGACTGGACGTCTCCCTTCTCACAAATGTTATGGAATCCATCCATGACAGCATCATGAACAGTGACGAGTTGGAGATTTGACACTACTTTAGTCTTGCTATGCTGGGGCTTGACTGTCTATTAAAAAAAAGCAAAATTCAACTGGATCTAATAACTGACTCAACCATGCATTTGTGGATCGAGAAAGCGATTCGGGGAGGCTTTGTGAGTGTTGGAAGTAATCGGTTCGCCAAAGCCAACAATAAGTACATGGGATCGAAATTCAATCCCAGAGCCAATTTCGTACATTGATGCAAACAACCTGTACGGTAAATCAATGAGTATGGCGCTCCCTGTCGGAAACTTCAAATGGCTTGTTAATTTAGAAATTATCGAAGTAAATGTCCTAGCCTTCATCAATTCTCTCCCTGAAGATGTCGGATGACTACTGGAAGTAGACATGGAGATTGATCCCAGTCTACATGAAAAATTCAATGAATACCCACCAGCTCCATTGAAAAGAACTGCTACTCCGGATTTATTGTCAAAATCATATCAAATTTCCTTGAAAGATTTGGGAATCAAGAATGGAATCTATCGAGTTGAGAAGTTGGTTGCCGATCTACACCATAAAAAAATTATATAGTGCATTACCTAGCACTCAAGGAGTATATTGAGATGGGAGTTCCAGTTACTAAAGTGCACCGAGTACTTCAATTCACACAGTCACCGTGGATTAAAGAGTTTATCAACTTTAACACAGAGATAAGAAAAAAGGCAATTAGTGACTTTGAAAAGGATTTTTGGAAGTTACTCAACAACTCGGCGTTCGGTAAAACCATTGAGCAATTGAGGAAACGTCAAAACGTGCGTCTTATAACCACACTAGAACGAGCCTTATATTATAACAAGAAACCAACTGTTCAAAATATGATTCCCATCAATGAGACAACATGCATTTTTATGATGAAGAGACTAGCAGTCACTCTAAACAAGCCAATAACAGTGGGAGTGAGCATTTTGGATCTTGCAAAGTCGATCATGTATGGAATGCATTATAATGAAATTCAGAAGTACGGAGATCATGCTAAATTACTTTACACGGTCACGGACTCGTTGATTTATAAAATCCAAACTCATTTATGGAGATATGATGAAAAATAAAAACCCGTATGACATGTCCGAGTACAATCCACACCATCCATTGTTTGGAAAGTTTCATGACGATACCAACAAGAAAGTACTGGTAAAATTCGAAGACGAGTTTTCCAATCGAGTCTTCCAATCGAGTCATCACCCAGGTGATATGCCCAAGACCAAAGATGTACACCGTAAAGTCCATGGCTGTATCACACAAGTACAACGAATTTCAAAAAGATGATGAAGGAAACTGGATTATGGAAGAATCAGATACAAATAAAGTGAAGGGAATTACCAAGACTTCTGTGAAGAATCAGATTACATTTGAAAACTTTGCTCAAGTTTTGGAAGCAAATGAACAAATATATGCCGAAACAAAAAGATTCCGAAGCTATGCTCATCAGCTCTATACGGAGATACAAACAAAGAGAGACTTAATGGTTTAGATACAAAACGATATGCTGCAGATAATATTAATACTTTAGCCTTTGGACATAAAATATCCTTTTACTTGAATAATAAATTTGTAAAATCAAAAATTTAACATTGTTGAAATTATTTTGGTTTTTAACGATATTCATTGTAGTGGTGGTGGTGGAGAAGGAGGTGTTTCATTGTAAATCAATGTATTAAGTTTGTTTCTAACGTGAGATAGACATCTATAGTTTGGTTTTTGACTTTAGAGAGGCATTTATATCTGAGATAATTGAAAATATTGCACACCATTTTAAATTTATCGATCACTCTGAAGTTCATAACTGTGCGGAGAATGGCTTTGTTCCATTGTTAAGAGAAGGTTAATTCTCGAAACGGTATTTTTATTTTAGAGCCTTTCTCTTTTGCATCGGTCCGATAGTAAGTCTATGAGTTTTTGTAAACATGTTTGAACTTGTTTCTACCTGTGTCAATATGTTGGTGATTCTTAGCTGCTGCTGCCAATTTTACTTTTAAATATAAATGAATTAGTTTGTGAATCATGTTAACTCTCTAGTAAACTTTTGTATCTGTCATACTAAAAAATGTTAGGGGTAAAAGTACATCAGAAGTTCTGATGTACTTTTACGCACCATCGTTTTTATTAAAAATTTTTTTTTAATTTTTCTAAATTTTACTTTGGTCAAATCAAATTTTATAACCCAAAAATATATAAATTTTTATTTAATATAATAAAAAGCATTCGACTTACTCCATCAACTCTTAAGTGGCGATTCCACTGAATGATTACCCTCAACAATCCTTCAGCAAATGTAAGCAATTGATGGAATACGACCGGCAATTATAATTGCTGATGGCAAACAATTTATTGCTGACTGTTGTCATAATTGCTGTAAGCAATAAAGAACCAGCAAATCGGTTTTTCTTGCTGAGTTTAGCAATTATTGCAGAAGTATCAGGTGGGAAGAGACAAAAAAGTTTTTAACTTTTTTCAAAAATTTCTTGTATTACAAGTTTAAAATGGTGTGAATTTCCATGTTATTGCTAGGCAATGGAATTACCCCAGATCAAAGCAATAGTTTTTCAGAAAAAATTCATAGATGATATCA
This sequence comes from Holacanthella duospinosa, assembly GCA_002738285.1. Classification (NCBI taxonomy): domain Eukaryota; kingdom Metazoa; phylum Arthropoda; class Collembola; order Poduromorpha; family Neanuridae; genus Holacanthella; species Holacanthella duospinosa. The sequence continues at coordinate 68,041 of NIPM01000475.1, read as the reverse complement.
ATTGCTTTCAGCAATAATTGCCGAAGAATTGCTGGGCGCAATCTCAGTGTAATTGCTATTTTAGGCAAACAGGACCAAAAAATCAATGGGTGTACCAAATATTGTAAAAATTACTTTACCAAAAAAAATGAATCACTACTAAATAGAAAACGTTGTAAGCTATGATTCAATGCAAATGAGCCTGAAACAGAAATGAGTTAAAGACGCATCAAGTAAGTCAAGAATCAGAAACGCGTTTAATTAAAATATTTTATGGGCTTTTTTTGCAATAAAATTTGTTTTTTTTACTAAAGTTTCCTCAAAATTATATTACAAAAAGAATATATAATTCGGGGTTCATTTGGTTTTTATTATTTGGTTTAAATCACATGGTTTTTTTTTAAAAACCAGGTGGTTTAAACCAACTATTGGTTTTTATAAGCCGGCAGTTATATGGATAATAAAAACCACCACCTTAACTTCTTAGTTCCGACCATTAAATAAACCATGGTTTAAATCAACTGATTAAATCAAAAACACCCTGATCAGAACTATAGGAGATATCCTGTTTTCCGTTTGAAATATATTGGAGATCGTCTTGCTAAATTTCTTTAGCAAGACACACATTTGGACTTGTAAATTTTTAACTGCAGTCGAACTATCGACAAATGGTGGTGTTGACGATATTCATTGTGTTGGTGATGTTGACGATATTCATTGTGTTGGTGAATGTAAATTCTTAGGGTCTTCCATTCCACATATGCTGCAAGAGTTAGGGTTTTTCATGGTAAAAATAAATTTCGGGGTCTCGAAGTGAAGATCGTGTGGCAGAGTTCAACTGTGGAGAAAGAGAATACAGCTAAACTAATGTGTCATTTGTTCAAAATGCCCTCCGTCATTATTAAACAATGATTAAATAAAAAAAATTATCCTTTGGGAATTTTCCGATAACCTCAAAATAAAAACAGAACTCTACCAATTTGCACACTAAAGCTATGGGCATTCTCGAGGATAATTCCATACTCCAAAATGTCAACAAGTTAGCAATAATTTTCATTTGGATTTTAACATTTACTAACGACACCAAACCAAAATTCTGATGACCATATTTGGGATGGGTGGGGGTAATGTAAATCAGGGGTTTGCGTTTACGACCAAAAAACTCACTGTACATACTCTGCTGACCATGGCCAACGAATGGGGAAATAAGAATGAGATAGTTTTATCTACATTAAAATTTCCGCATTCATATATTGGTACTGCAAACAAATTTTTCACTAGCTATAATGAGATTTTGACGAGCGATGTCCGAGAATATTTTCATTCCGCACGTATGTTCAGAACGGGTTTGATTACCTATGAAATCTAAACTAAAATGGCTTAAATTTATTATTATTATTTTAAAATAATGATATACAGTGAGGAATTCTTGGTAGGAGATAATGATACCCAAGTTCACCCACCCCACCCGTCCTAGACACCATAAACACCATAGACACCATAGTTCCCGTATATTCTGTTTAGTTCGGGTGGGGTGGGTGAACTTAGGTATCATTGTCCCCTACTAAGATTTCCACAATGTAATATCCATATTAATCTGTACATTCGAATTCTAAACCCATTGGATTGACATTTTCTGAAATGCTCGTACTGTTATTTTCTAAACTTATCGTCTTTTCATAAAACTCTTCAATTTGTTTATTCAGTTGGGTTAATGAGTTTAACGCCTGTAATAAAAAAAATTTTTTTTTTTGTGAAATTCCGGTTTTCTAATATCCGGCGAGAAAAAGATGGGATGACGCAAGCAAAAAGTTCGTTTTATTCTAAACTTTTCACTTTTGCTTTTATATTAGATAATCCAAAGTCTACTATTATTATGTGCAACGAATAGTGAAATTTTTCAGAACCTAAAACCAATTTCAAAATCAATACATAAATAAAAAATACTCGCTATACTTTGTGTAAAAATAAATACAGTGGTTTTAGCTTAATGTCACCTCCGAGGGAGCCAAAAACTCGGTTGACAGTAGGCGGAGTTGAAATAGCCGATATTGTCAACTGACTGATAATTCGAAGATTAAGTGACATTAACCGAAGTTCCTGGTTTTAGAGGCAAATTTTATGATACGATACCTTTTTCGATTTATTTTACAGTTTTTGAAGTTATTACCTGAATTTGGAATACTCTAAAAGCAAATTACTTCTTAAAGTATAGTACTCAGGTGGGGAAAAAAGTGAGAAGAATCGACTTTTTTTAAATTAGAGCTTGGAAGAAAATTTTGGTATTCAGGTTCAGGCAAAATCAGAGCAGAAACGTAAAAAAATTCTTCCAGGGAAGAAAAAGAACATTTTCTGCTCAGGAAGAACGACCCCCTTTTTCTGCCGAGCAAAAAGTGAGAAAAATAATCTCAAATCAAATTTTGGGGAATTAGAAACATTTTTTAATAGTTTTTCACAAGTTTCAAAAACGAGAATAACTTCTAGTTAAAATCTTTATTATTAATCTTTGAAAATTCAAAAATCAAAAAAAACACTAAATCATCATCCTCATCATCAGAACTGTTAATTTTCAAAAACTTTTTAAATTAGCAATGGACAGTGACAATTTATTAATCCGAACTCTTTCTTTGAAATCAATTTATTTAAAAATTAGTCACATGAAACTTTTTTTGCTCAGCCTTGACGTGAGTACCCTCTATTTTACGCTTGGCTTAAAGTGGGCAAAAATGACATTTTCAGCTCAACTTTTTTCCTACGTTTCTTCTCATCCTAGGCTGAAAATTTGTCACACTTTTTGCTCGGGTTTAATCCCCACCTGAGTACTAAGCTTAAAGTAATCAGCAAGTTTTTTGCAATATGCCAGATAAATGGCTTTGATATATTATCTTGTCAGAAACTCCGAAACTATCGTTACTTGTTTGCAAAGTTCTTCACTTCCAATGTTGCTTATTATTAAAACTTTAAGTTTCTCANATCTTGTCAGAAACTCCGAAACTATCGTTACTTGTTTGCAAAGTTCTTCACTTCCAATGTTGCTTATTATTAAAACTTTAAGTTTCTCAATACTAACCATGTGCCCATCTAAAGTTGGCATACTCGCGGTTGGAATAAACCCGCGACTGCGGGTGAGTCTTTGAAAAAATAAACTTCCACGATCGAGGATCTCATTAGTAGAGTACAACAAATAGGTTAATGAAACAGTTCCCCTAAGGGTCTCTGACCACCCACACCATTTAAACAAACATGAGTATATTCTGGGCCTGAGAACCGAAAGTTTCCATTAAAGTGTGGTTATGTGCCATACATTCTCTTCAAATGGGATGACAATAGGCGGAGGTTGACAATAGAAGGTGTGACAATAGGCAGAGTATTTAGTACATGAGAGCATGGAGTTTAGCCGGGGGAAAGCCAACAGGGTGACATAAGGGGTAGTGACATTAAACTAAAACCACTGTATTTGATTTCAGAAAAAATTATGAACCACATTTCCATATTCAGAAACCTAAATAAAATTTGAAAAAAAAAAGATTTGATTGTCGACATCCAGATCACGCTAACTAATCCATACCTGCACATAAGGAGTTGCTGAATTTTTAATTAACTGCAGTTGTCCCTTTGGAAGTAGACGGAAACAAAATACAAATTAAAAATAATTATCTAGTTGATGTTACAAAATGCTGGAGAAAATTCAAGGCTTGCTTAAGATCCACACATGAGACATTCCTGCAAATGTTAAAGCAATTTATTTCGTTAGGTTTTAATTTATCACGTTGAACAACAGAGCTAGTACAGTGAGCCTAAAAAATGGTTGACAAATTTCAGTGGGTAAGGATGGATTTCAGCATCATTTTCTGTGATAAGGATTAGATACGCATCTTGGTTAAGTGAAGTTGAAAGTTTATAACAATAAATTTAAGGTTTCATTTGCCAATCTTTTCTAAGCTCAACTTTACAATTCAAAATAGTCGCTTACGTCTTTGTTCTGAAGGGAACAAACTATTTCAGCCATATTATGTTCCTCAGCTTTCAACTTCGTCTTGTCAACTGTGAATTGAATAGCAGCAGCAGCGGGTTTTGTCCTCAAGTAATACATCCCGGTTTTCAAACCCTTATAATCAAAACAAAATCACACAAACTTTTATGATTTTATTTCTAATAGTCCACTACTTTACCTTCTTCCAAGCATAGAAGTGCATTGAGGTCAATTTAGCAAAGTTTGGTTCAGCAATGTGAATATTGAGTGACTGAGATTGGTCAATGAAGGCTCCCCGATCTGCTGCCATATCTATGACAACTTTCTGTGAAATCTCCCAAACCGTCTTGTATAGAGCCTTTAGCTCATCAGGAATCTCAGGAATTCCTTGAATGGAGCCATTGTCAGCGATGAGCCTGTTCTTTACATCCAAGTCCCAGAGTCCGCGCTCAGTGAGATCTTTTAACAAATGGGGATTTACCACCTATAATTACCCAAAAGAGTCATGTACATGCGACGACTGTTGATAACCAATACAAATGATTCAGGCAAAGAGCCTTACCTGAAATTCTCCAGAGAGAACTCGTCGAGTGTAAATGTTTGATGTATATGCTTCCACAGATTCGTTATTCCCCAGTATTTGGGCAGTGGAAGCGGTTGGCATCGGTGCTAGGAGAAGTGAATTTCGTAAACCATGTTTAGCAATTTTGTCTTTCAATGATGCCCAGTCCCAAAGGTTAGTCGGAGTCACATTCCACATATCATACTGAAGAATCTGAGTGAGAATGCCAAATCAAATTCAACAATTAATTGAACCAATATAAAATACTCCTCATGCTATTACTAATTAATTATTTATTTTTAACCATCCCATGGTAGCACGGTTTGTCATGGCATGCCTCCCCCAATCGTGCCAAAAGCACTTCAAAACTTTTAGTTCTAAGATTCCCGTCAATTGAAACTACGTTAGATGTCACCTCACCAACAATCTGGACTTAAAGGTTATGAGCAGGGACGCTCAAACCATAAAATGCATAATCGCTGCGAAGTACCTAAATCATACGGTAACAACGCATGATCGTAAACCTAGTCATAGTAGACAATTTTATACAATAAAAAAACGCATAAAACGCATAATTTTTTTGATGACGGGAAATTTTTAGTTTTTATTAACAATTCTTTAAAAAAGAACAGTTTTTGATTTTTTTTAAGGATATAGAGGAAGCTGCATACTTATGCCACATCAAAATTAGATTTAAAATTAATTTTCTAACTTTTAGTAAAAAATAGAGGTTTGCGAGATATCCGGCAATCGGATATCCGACGCCTGAAACTCTGCCGGACAGACTATCCGCCGGATACCGGATACTTAAAGGTATCCGCGCGAATAATTTTCTAGACAAATTTTTCAGAAATCCTAAAAAATGAATCCATAATTTTATTAGATTTATTATATAGGAATATATATTAAATGCATTAGAGACTTTAAAAATTGACTCCTGTTCGCTCGCGTGAAATGAGTCAAAACGCATCTTGTTTTAATAAAAATTATGTGCAATACTTACATAATCAACCAACCATGCCGGATATCCGTTATCCGGCAATCAAAAAACGCCGGATATCCGATATCCGGCATAAATTCCGGATATACTATCCGCAACTACCCCTAGTAAAAAATATGTAGTTTTTAGTAAATCCGATAGCAAAGCAAAACAAAAGTTTATTGATTGAAGAGTCTATGTAAAAAAAAAATGATGTAGCTTGAAAAATTTATTTGAGAAAGAAAGTTCAATAAGTTCAAAATAGTACACATCTGTAACACTACATTTGCATCGAAACAATAGTTCATCTGTATGTTTTCATAATGGAGCAGCGTTTCATCACACAATAAATACAGTTATGGCCAAGTTATTCCGGGCCGTAGAAAGTCGCTTTCCCCAAAAAAAGATTTGAGAAATCAAATTAACGCGAAATTCAAAAGTTGGAGGGCTTTAAGTTAGCATGTGGTTGAAGAACAACAAGCAAAATTGAAATTAAAAATTATTATTAAAATTATTATTAATTTTATTTATTTATAATAATAATAATTATTAGTGATGTGCCGAATACCACTATTCGGCACTTAACCGAATACCGAATAGTAATTTTGCAAAATTGACGAATACCGAATAACCGGCCGAATACTTGGTGATAACCAAGTGGGGTGTCTAACAGAAGCTAAAATTAAGGGCTTTCAAATTCTGTTGATCCAAATAATAATTTGAAATGTTGATCTAATATTATAACCCATTCGCTCCATATTGTGGTGGAGAAATGTTAACATCTCCCCATGGACAGGTAATAAACAATTTCTTTTGACTTCATAATTGTTTCCCTCTTTAGATAAAAGTCTCTCACTGCATACTGTGCTCGCCGGAGCTGACAAATACTGCCTAGCCAAACGAGCGAAATTCGGAAAAACCAGTTGGCGTATTTTCCACCAATCAAATAGGCTTTCCAATCTGCTCAGAAGATAAGGAAGGAGTTATCGCTAGATAGGAGACAATTTCGGAATTAAAAGTGGCGTCTTGTGAGTTTTCGTCAAGAATTCTATTTTTCCCAGCAGATATTTCTAAAAAGCAACTCCAAAATGTATTGTGGGTCTCAGTGAGAAATTGCGTTGGGTCACCCCAAATTGTTGACCTGTTCGAGTTACCGAATGCGCGGCTTCGTCCTCACTACTGGTCACATTTTCATCAACACCGGATCCCTTATTTTTTTCTAAGTGCAATTTGACCATTAAATTGAATGTATTTTTTTACAATAAAATTTTCGAACCAATTTTGCAATAAAAACAAGAGACAAGAAATAGTTTGGATTTGGATCAACAAACGAATGAATTAAAAAAAACATTGAATTCCTTCAAAGTTGCTCATATTTTGCTGTAGAATATTCGGCCGAATATTCGTCAACTTTTTTGAGAAATACCGGATACCGAATATTCGGTAAACCGAAGCATTCGGCCGAAGTATTCGATGTACCGAATATTCGGCACATCTCTAATAATTATTAATAATATATTTATAATATAAAAATATTATAAATATATTATAAATATAATTATTATAGTAATATAATATATATAATATAATATATATAATATAATATGTATAATATATAATATTAATATTTTAAATATATTATATTATTTACATAATATATAATACAGGACCCGCCAAGTTAATCCGGGCCTTCTTTCTCCGCCTTTCACCAAAAACTGCTTGGGGTAGGCGATACACAATTAGTAAACAATGGAAGTGAAGTTAATTTTATTATAACAATATAAAATATCTGTTCACGTTAGATACACTAATGCAAAGCAATGGAGCAAAGCAGAGAGACAAAGAGAGGGGTCGGCAGCTTCTCTGTTGAGTCAGGTGGAATAGATGCGAAGGGATCGTACCCCATTCCTCTAGTTGGTCATTTCTCTCAATTACCCATCTTTCAGCATTAAACAATGGCGTTTGTTAAAAAAAATCAAAATCAGTTTTGATTAGACAAGTTATTGCAAAGCAATGCAAAGGATGAAAGCAGAGAGGTAGAGAGAGGGGTCGACATGTTCTCTGTTGTGTGAGGTGGAGTAGATGCAAAGGGACCATACCCTATTCCACTCATTCTCTCAACTCTGCTGCTCTTGTTAAATAATTAATTTTTGCAAAGAAATGTTTTCTCAAACACACGCTAACTTCCTTCCCTCCAACTTTTATATTTCGGGCTATTTATTTGCTCTCTCAAATTTTTTTTAGTGAAAGCGACTTTCTACGGTCCGGAATAAACTGGAAGGCCTTGTAATATTATGTTATAGTTAGAATTAGTCAAACCGGAAAATTTTGGGGAAATGAGCGACCACGTATGTCACCAATAATGAAATTTTCAGCACTTGTTCTATTTTCAAATCAGGGTTGGGACCATAGAGAAAAACCCTACCTGTCCCCCGGGGGGGGGGGGGTCCTTTTGGTCAAATATCAAAAAAATTAGTGGGGTGGTTCGAACTGTTGGTAAAACAAAATTAGTTGATTTTCGTATGGGCTGGTTATTTGGGCTTTATGCCTATTTGCTCCAGCATTCGGAGTGTGTGTCAATTTAGGTGAAAGGTTCGCCACAAGACAATCGAGTTTAATCGGACTACAGCGCCACAAAGGGGATGGGTTGCTTCTAGTGATGCAACCGTTTCGTTTCGTTTTTCAAAACATACGGAAACGAATCGAAACGGATTAGATAGAAACGAAAACGAAACGGTATAAATGTAGGCAAAAACGGAAAGAAATCGAACCGAAACGGAAAACTAAAAAAAATAGGTTTAGCAAGTCAATTTATTACTGCAGAATAATTATAAATAAGGTTGGAATGAATTTTTAATTTTTAACTTTAGTTTTATATTTTTAATCCTGTAATTCGGTATTTACGTAGCGGTAATAAATTTAAATGAAGCTTGATTGTTGTCCAACACGCAACAGAAATGCGTAATCCTAACTTCTACAAATTTTCACCTTTGAAATTTTCATCCCGGTAATTCGATATTGATGTAGCGGTAATAAATTTCACACAAAAGGTATTTGTTGGATGACTTGTGCCATCAAATCCTTGTCTTATGTTTGTAAATTTGATTTTTATTTATTTGTTAATTCGATATTGACGTAGTGGTAATAAAGTAAGAATTTAATTTACTGAATACCAACCGTATTATTAAATTAGATTTTATCAAAAATTATCTACGTGATGAAATCTAAAATTACACTACATATTTTGTCCGTTATACGGTTTAGATTACCCGTCACTATTAAGTTTGGGTGTAGTCTGCGCATTAGTAGATAAGGATAAGGGAGAATTTGCAACATAGTTGAAGTTTTTCTAAAATTTTCAACATTTTCAGTTACATTTTTCTAAGCGTTGGCGCTAAATGTAAGTTCTGCTCGTGATTGAATCTTACTCTACATGAACCATAGTTTCACCACATACAAAGAAATGAACTTATATTTAGCGCCAACATGTAAACAAATCCAAACAAAACTTTGAATTTCCCCATAAGCTCTAATAGTAAATTGATTTTTCTATCGTTTAGAGTACGGTTTTGGCAATGATTTTTTCAAAAAATTCAAAGTATTTAAAATTTTCGAAACAGGAAACATGGTCAGGATGAGTGAAACTAAATATTAAATCGTTTCTTAAAATTAAAATCTTAAAATTAGAAAACTTGTTGCGCACGGGTTTGACACAATTGAAGAAGAACCACCTATATGGCTATTCGACAAATAAGCGGAAAAAAACTTCAAAATATAAATAGGGCTTTGACCCACGCCGTGTGCGAGCTCATGATAATTTTGGGTTTTCTGGGGTGATCCCAGAAAAAATTTTTGCCGAGGGGGTCCCTGTGCATTGACGAGCATTGGGGTTTTCCTCTATGGGTTGGGTATAATACGGTCATAGAGAAAAACCCCAATGCACCCTATTACCCGGGGACCCTGGTGAGAAAGAAAAATTGAAAATCACCCTCCGGGGTCCGGAGCACCCCGTTTCCTTGGATGAGAGATACAAATACAGGAAATACTCTTCAGTGAGATTGATACCAAATAGCTCCACCGCAAGAGGTATTTGCAAATTTAACAAAAAGAAGTCCCAATTCCTGAAAATGCTAATCTTCTTCACGAGTTTCTCCTCTCTTTCTGATTTGGGAATTGTCTTCTCTCTTATTGATTGGCCCTCAGAATACCACATACCTTGCATGTAGTATTTCCTATCCATTACTGTCGTTCATCTATGTCCGGTGCCTACGATGATTTGCTCTCATCTAATGCACGGCGACTAGGATGATTTGCACCCTTTTCTAATATTGGACAATACCACCTATAAGTTGTAGTCTGTGTGGTAAGTAAACTTCTGGAGTATACACTAGGAGTAGCAGCCCGCTGCTGCATCCACTAAATTTAGGAACGGGCTACTTAGTAGATTTAGCAGGTCAGCTATAGATTAATGGAATGAGCTCCTAGATTTAGCAACAAAGTTGTTAAATCTAGCAGCTGAACTTATTTTAAAAAGCTCGGATATATATAGTCCCAGCGAGTGTAGCTACTATTTTTAATCGAGAGTAAATTACATACATAAAGGACTAAGTTGACCTCTACTTCTCCACGGAGGAGAAACGTGAAGGTATAAATTTTTGGTGAATTTTTGAATAGTGAAATCTGCCTGGAGGGATAGAGTGAACTTCTGTTCAGTGGAGGGTGAAGGGATGGAAGGCTCTTATGTACAGTAAAGGGTGGACGGCTCTTATGTTCGGTGGAGGTCGCAGGAATTTTATATTCAGTGGGGGATGGGTAGAGGGATGGAGCGGTCTTTGTTCAGTGAGGTAGTGTAGGGCTCTTTGTCCAGTGTAAAACGGATGGAGGGATATTTCCTTGACCATATATGTAGGGGTTATAGAAACAAACAATGTTGTCCATGTGTAAGAAACTACTAGAGAGCATACTTTGCTCAAAATCAAAAGAATGATAAAGATTTTAAACTTTTAATTCAAAAATTTGAGTTTTTAATAAAACATAACTAGTTAATCACAAAAACAGGAAAAAAAGGAAAGGGAATCGATTAGAAAATAACCGAAAATTATTGTGGGAGGGGTGGTGGAGTCCGCAGTAGGAGCTGTTGGAGTGTGTAAAAGTTTTTGTCAGAAATGGGCCCTTTATTAGGTGGAGTGGAGGGCGGAGGGATCAACTTAACTTGAACGGACGGAGGTTCTTTGCCCAAGTTACCTTGAAGGGATGGAGGGTTCGATTTAGCTTGTAGGGTTGGAAGGCTCAATTTAACTTGGAGGCCTGGATGGGTCTTTGCTGAATGAAAGTGAGGAGGGGGTCTTTGCTGTATGGTAGAGTGGAGGGGTCTTTGCTGAATGGAGGGCGGAGATTTACCATCTATGGTAAATTACCTTTAGCAACTTTTCACCGTGGCAGGACTGAATTTTTCAATGTAATGTGCTGTAGAATTACACGATTTAAAATTTCAAATTACAACAAAGTTGTTATTTGCCGGATTTTCCATAGTGTGAATTTGCCAAGGCAGATTTACCGAGGTGGATTTTGCAAACCGGATTTACGTAGAATCCTACTCTACTACTGTCTTAGCCATCATCAGCCAAACAACCCGCTTTGTTCCCTTTACAAATACGCCGACTTCGGCGCAGGCTCTAATCTTAGTCAGCTTGTGGATTGGTCCACCCACGAAAGTCTCGCCAAAACGGAAACAAATTCCGAACGCCGAGAAGAGATATCGCTCAAATTGTAGGAGGCTCCCTAATCAGATTGAATAATGCAATTACAAAAAAAATTTTTTTGACGGATCACCCCTGTTACTTACGAACTAGGGTACCCTACCGGTGGACCCTTGGGGTGTTCCTCTATGAATACGGTATAATTGAAATATACCGTATACTACGTATAATACGTAGTATACCGTATACTACAGCGGTATACTTCGTTTACTTCGTACACTACGGCAAAAAGTAATAAATATAACAAATCATTCTGATTCTAATAATCCGACATATTCTACTTCCTTGTGGACCGAAATCGAATGCTTCGATTCGAAGTGTGCCTTCAATCTTTCCACAATTCCAGCACCTCTCCATTGACATAACTTGTACTTGACCCAAGGTAGGTGACTTTTGGAATTTTGTTCCCTGTGAAAATGTTCCCAAATGCAATCTTTTGGACGTGGTATTCCGAAAATTGCGAAATTGCTGGTAGGTTGATATTAGATTGTGTTTTGAATCTCATAATCGTGAATGAACTCCGCGTCATGGAGGTCGAATGTGATTCTCGTTACTGGCTTTTGATAAAGTAATTTTTTAAATAGTTTTGCCACTAATGTGAAAAAAAAGTCAACCTATAAAGAATGATGATTTCGGTCGTTTTGAGAGACCACCCAAGCTTAGAAATAGGAATGCGCTTAAAAAAAAAGATACGAACTATACGAAAACTACGAAAGATACTAATACTACTTTTGTAGTTTTCGATTGCTGTATACTAAATGTAGTAAACGTATACTACAAGGACGTAGTATACGGTTGGCCCACCCTGTTTCAAATTACATTAAAAAAGTTTCAACATTTTCTTAGAAAACCGCCATCTTGCGCCGCAGTTGCGCTTTCCGGCGCGATTTTCGTGTTTGTTTGGAAAACCGATAAGTCATGAACGAAGCAGTGAAATCGATTAAGGTTTTTTTTTCTATACGCTTTAAACCGCATTCCCTAGGGTGGTTTTTAGGTTCATTTCTGTATGTTCAAGATTTCTCCGCCAGGGGCGGTCAAAACTTTGAAAAAATTTAGGTGTCATTTATAGTGTTGCCGCGATGCATCGGCCACCGATTCAGCTAGTTTTACATATCGGCTTTGCATCTGCAACGCCTATGCAAGGGACAGTCGAATCGGCTGCAACGGCCGATTCATTCTGAAATGTGTACTTGAGTGAAATAATGCCAAATCTTTTTGGGATATGTGCTACGAAATAATTTAAATAATTAAGCAAGTATAACGTGGAAAATGCATTTGCATCGCCAATTCGAAATGTCGCTGAATCGGCGCATCGGCCGATGCGGGTTTTTGCCTGCATCGAGGCAACCACATTTTTATGTAATATTTATCGGAATTTCAGTACTGAAACTATCACTAAAGTAAATAAAAATTTCAAGGACAGATTTCGACGTTCGAATTGAAGGTCAGATGTGAAATCCAACCTTATTATTTGGATCAATGAGTCATTAAAATTCATGACTCTGACTCAGTGTGAAAGTGGGAGTCAGTGAGTCATGACTCTGACTCTGAATGAAATGGAGTCATTCGAAACCCCACTCCACACATCCTCTTTGGCAATCGGGTGTCAAAATTTCAAGTCTAGAAAATGTCCCAGGTTTCAAGGACAATTCCTCACTGGCAATTATTCTTGCAAGACTAGTCTATCACATGACTCAGTTTTGTCGGAAAATAGGGTCATTGACTCATTGAGTCAATAATCTGTGTCTATTTTTAGTCTATCAAAGCATTAAAAAATTAGCAAAACTGAAACTTAGAAATAGTGCCCATATATGAAATGGGTTCGCGGGCGGTGCCTTGTGGCGCAAGTGGACCTTTAGATTAACGAAATATATCCGATCTTCTGATCCTATCCGCTACTTTACCTTACCAGGGACAATAATAAGCGGCTAAATGTGTTAACTTAAGAGGTTCAAACTTAGAAATTACAGTTTTATGGTTATTGTGACCACGGGTGAAACTCGATCCAAGAATCGAGCCACGACTCAGATCGGATCGGTATCGGTGGAAAAACTGCTGTATCGGATCGCGGATCGGTATAGAAAGATTTTTTGGTTTTTGGCTCGGATTGCTGATCGGTATCGAAAGGCTTTTTGATTCTTGGCTCGGATCGCGGATCGGTATCGAAAGACTTTTCGATCCTTGGCTCGGATCGCGGATCGGTATCGAAAGACTTTTTAGTTCTTGGCTCGGATCGTGGATCGGTATCGAAAAACTTTTCGATCCTTGGCTCGGATCGAGGGTCGGTATCGAATGACTTTTCCATCCTAGGCTCGGATCGTGGATCGGTATCGAAAGACTTTTCGATCCTTGGCTCGGATCGTGGATCGGTATCGATTTTTTGTTGCCCTTTGGCTCTGATCGTGGATCGGTATCGAAATTTTTTCCAAGTTTCACCTGTGATTGTGACTGATTATTACAACATTAGGATCATGCTGTAGGACTGAATTTACAATTAATTTGACAGTTAGACAATATTTAAAAACAGATTGGTGGAGTGGGACAACGCTGAATTTTTTTTAAATGTTGCGCTTTGTTAAATCTATATTTGAAAGGTACGACTTTGTTACTCGCAAAGGTTGTAGAGGTTTTCAACTTTAAATTTGTCAAGTTGCGATAGCGTGAAAACAGCGAATAAATGTAACTCATTTTAAGGCTAGGTTACAGATAATCAATTTCGCACTAAATCGATATTTTCCGAAATCTTTGCGTAGGATTACGTTTTGAGTTTACATATCTTTCTATTTCGGCTAGGAATTTTCGATCAGCCAAAAAGTTGAGAGAAGACAACTTTTTATTCGCTATGAGCTGTACAAACTGGGGGTACCTTTTTTCGCACAGAATTGTCTTCAAAATGAGTTTTACCAAATTGGTGCACAAAGAACAAAGAGGCAAATTAAAAACTCATTTGTAAATACGCACAAATAGCATCAGTAAAATCAAAAATTTTCTTTCCTCGTGTGTATACTCAAAACTGAACTCTTAGCGAAATGGTTGGGATTTTGGTTACTTATGCCATCCAGGAATCAAATTTTCGCTGAGCAGCTTTAGAAGATTTCGAGTGAAAATCTTTTCTCCGTAACCCTACTTTTAAGAAAAAACTGTCGTGTAAAATCATTTCCGTTCCATTCCCACATGCAAAACTTTTAGTTTGCAGCGCGACCCCTAAATTTCCACAAATTTTGCTGAATTTTTTAGACAATTTTTTTTTAATTAGTTGGAACCATTTTTGGGTGTGAGACAATGAAAAAACAAAAGTTCACTTTTAAGGACCACCCTAACACACCTACTCCTGAATTTTCTCAAATCTCACTGATTTAAAACTTTCTCTTTAGGTAGGTGAAAGAGTGAAGTGTGGGGTATCCCCATAACACTCTTAAAAACTCTCTCTGTATGTATAAATGGTAATTTCTATAATACTGTTTACAACTTGTAATATATATGTCCTTCAATTTAGAGCTAGAATATGGGTGGTAAAATTCAAATAACTGTTAAATCATAAGAGCTTAAACCCATGACCGCATAATCCTGCATCAATATTTTATATAATCAAATCGCCCCTGCACCATGTGGCAAAGTTAGGAGAAAGCGCTCACGGAAATTTTATTTTTATTTTTTCTCGAAGTGCAAGCGAAATTAATGTATTAAAAGACTTGCAAGCATAGAAATTTGAAAAACTAACGTTAAAACCCGAAAAATCCGAAAATCCGAATTTCGGATTTTAGGTAATTTATTTAATCAACTTCGGGTTTTTTAGTAATGAAATAGATACGCATTAATAAGAGAGCCCAGGAAACATAAAATTTATACAAATCGCTGTAGTAATGGCTGCGCTACGACATTTTTTGTTGTTGGCTATCTCAACTTTGAAGGTCAATTCTGCGTTTACAGCTGCAAAACCGCAGTCGAATATAGTGTCAAATGAAAGATATTTTCCTTAGCTAAAAGTTAGCTTATATGATGTTATGTAAATTTCCCCCGGGTTTTAGAGATATATGTAATTGAAAACACAAAAAAAATTGTGTACATTATGAGGGGGCATTTAGATGCACTATGAAGGTAAAGCTAAATAGTAACAAAATTTATGGAAAATACCAAAATCACAACTTCGAACGTTACTTGTTAACATTTTGTGTATAAGTTATTCAAAAAAATTATTGTTATTAAAAATTTATTAATAATTTAAATGGATATTACTAGTGATGAAATGCTTTCCTTTAACCAAATTGTTGAGTAATACTTTTTTATATTTGTTATTATTAGGATGTCACTTTAGTAAAAAATACCGTTTTCGTTTCCTTTCCTTCCCTTTCCGTTTGCTTTCCTTTCCTTTTCGTTTTAGGATTTTGATTTCGTTTTCGTTTTCGTTTTCAACCTGATGCTTTCCTTTCCTTTTCGTTTTCGACAAAAAATGAAAGGAAAGGAAAGTTTTCATCACTAGATATTACAAAAATTTCAAAAATTAATTATAAGATTTATTCTACAAAATCTAACAATATTACGGAACAAGTCCGCTCCATGCTAGAATACGGTTACTAGAATTATGCGTACATATTTCGTATCGCTTGCCGTATAAATGCTGAAGAATTAATAGAAAAAATAAAACAATGCTGTTAGAAATTACTAAAAGAAAACAAAATATACAAACAAAGCTAAAAACCGAGCTTGGTTTGCATGTAGATTTTGTCTCCACAAAAAGTGGTACGTCAAATGACGGTAACACCGTAGAGCTTTCCAGAACCATGTAAAATTTGCTGAAATATTGGAATTGGATCCGCAAATCACATCAATGTTCAACATTTTGCTCATCGCCATTAATTGTCAATTTTCGCTGGACTCAAAAAAAAATTGCTTCTTTTGCAAAAGAATTTACAGAAAATATGTTCAATGTATGTTGTGAATATTTGAACCAAGTTGAGGACATTGAACTTCTTTTGGAAAAAATGTTTTTTGAAATTTTTGAAATTATTGTAATTTCCATTTAACCTAACTCACCCCATGACTGACCGGCGATCCTTCATAAGTTTCATACGGTCCATATGCCACGGCTAACTCCATGCTCGCTTCCAGTGCTCCATAATATAGCGTTTCAAAAATTTGAATGTTGAGAAGCTTCGCCATTTCAGAATCAAACGGAAATCGCATGAGAATAAAAGCATCAGCCAATCCTTGTACTCCAATGCCAATCGGTCGATGGCGCATGTTTGAACGCCTCGTTTCAGGAACCGGGTAATAGTTTTCGTCGATAATTTTGTTCAAATTCTTTGTTACAACTTTTGTAACTTCTCTGAGTCTCTGAAAGTCGTATGTCTGATCCAGTTTCACAAACATATTCACTGCCACAGACGCCAGGTTACATACAGCAATCTATAAAAATCCAGTAATGTAATAATAATGACAATCGTCTAAACCAACTCCAGCTAAGCTATTGGCGGTTAATAATTAACCATATCCATTTATAACATTGAAAAGGCAACCTCATCAGGAGAAGAATATTCAACGATCTCAGTACACAAATTGGAACATTTAATAGTTCCCAGATTCTGTTGATTCGACTTTCGGTTACAGGCATCTTTGTAGAGCATATACGGCGTTCCAGTTTCAATTTGAGATTCAACAATGTGGTAGAACAACTTCTGGGCTCGAATTTTCTTCCTGTACCGTCCTTCTTTCTCATACCTGACGATAGTAATGTTGTGATAAAAAGAATGATCCTATGCGCTTCTACAGGATGTACTCAGAAACATGCGGCTATAGTAGATGACGCGGAGACTGCTATACTCAAACTTTTTCTTGTCCTTTTGGGTAAGTTTAAATGCAGAGGGAAACATTTGCGCGAAATTCAAAAAAATAAATTCAGCCAATCGATCCCTCTAAACATTAAAAAGAGGAAAACTTCACTCAATTCGTATGGGCAGCGTAAAAGTTGATAATTTTTCCAAATTGAAACGATATCAAGTGTTTCTCCATGACTCCTAGTTTGGCTTGAGTCTGAGTGACTGACTCTGGGAGTCAGTACTCACTTTTACTCTCTAAGAGCTTAAACTCGCTAAACATTGGGAGTCAACTTAGAGTCATGAACCGGACTTCTTGATTTTTAGGAGTGGAATCTGTCAGACTTAGGGTTCCGAATGACTCTGACTCAGTGACTCTGAGTCATGACTCTGAGTCATGACTCTGAGTCATGACTCTGAGTCATGACTCTGAGTCATGACTCTGAGTCATGACTCTGAGTCATGACTCTGAGTCATGACTCTGAGTCATGACTCTGAGTCATGACTCTGAGTCATGACTCTGAGTCATGACTCTGAGTCATGACTCTGAGTCATGACTCTGAGTCATGACTCTGAGTCATGACTCTGAGTCATGACTCTGAGTCATGACTCTGAATCACGTGACTCTGACTCTGACTCATCGATTTCTCGGAGTCACTGGTATTGGGTGACTCTGACTCAATAGAGAAATGGGAGTCACTGAGTCGTGACTCTGAGTCACCTGACTTGTGACTCTGTGTTTTTCTAAAGTGACTCTGAGTCGAGACTCACTAGGAAGAGTCATGACTCCCAAGCAACAAAGCGTTACTGCTTACATCTTGCCTTTTTTGTACTAAAAAATTCTTTTCAACTCCCGCACCTCAACAAATCTGAGAGTGGAAGTTTGCTGCCGCGTGGCTAGTGTTTAGTTTGAAGCACACTTCTAACTTACACCATTACACATCGAAATCCGACTCAGATTTTAACATAAATCTAAACTCAACGCTTCTAAAAATTCCAACGCACAATCGGAATCGAAGTAGACAATAGCCATTTGAAATAGAAATGTAAGTCGAAATAGATGATTTTAAAGAACCATAAAATCTAAAGCATGATTCATAGTTTTAAATAGTTTAGATCTAAATCTATGATTGTATGTTTCTCAAAATCGAAATCCATAACATTTCAGGCCATCAAAATTGAATTGTACTAAGGATTTGTAAATAAGTTTCAAGCATGTATAATAAAACGGAGTTTTCTTAACCGAAAAGAGCAGGTAACTTGGTGTCTTTCTATTACCCATTTTGAGTTTTGAATACGCATTAAGCTCATTTTACTGTAAAAAGAAAAATATACAATTCCTGTGAATCTGGGTCACTGAGTCATGACTCAGAGTCACAGAGTCATGACTCTGAATCACCTGACTCTGACTCAAGCTTCAGGAGTGGTTCTATAAGAGTCACTGAGTCAGGTNACTGTAAAAAGAAAAATATACAATTCCTGTGAATCTGGGTCACTGAGTCATGACTCAGAGTCACAGAGTCATGACCCTGAATCACCTGACTCTGACTCAAGCTTCAGGAGTGGTTCTATAAGGTTCACTGAGTCAGGTTCACTGAGTCAGGTTCACTGAGTCATTGAAATTTATGACTCTGACAGTGTGAAAACGGGAGTCAGTGAGTCATGAGTCTGAGTCACCTGACTCAGACTCTGAAGAAAGTGAGATTCATTCGGAACCCTAAACCAGCCTAGGGTGACCCGACCACATATTTTCCTGTTGTGTTGTTCGGGCTAAGCGGTGTGCTATGGTTACCGGTCGTCGATCGGTGCCATTCCTTGAGCTAGACTTTCAATCTAGCACTGGTACAAGAGCTGTTTTGTTGGTTTTTCAGTCCTTAAGCACTTTGACAAGGAATGGAGCCAAACTTCCCTTATTTTCGTGATTAGGAGTCTGGAGCCATGCCATGATATTCAAAGATGCCGATAAGGTTTTCCAATAGAGTAAGACAAATGTCAATAGCTCACCCCCTTTCATGTAAAGTAAGTAAAGTATGCGTAGTAGAAGATCCATGCTACCATACGCCTGAAAAGGTTGTGTACACGTGCACGTAAAAAGAGCGGGCCTGGTTCGAGGCAGCAGAAATATCGAAAAGAAAGTCTACGGAATTTCCAGTTAAAGTCCCTACCCTCTTGATTTGGGCGAAAGCCAATAAGTAAAATAGACTTCGAAAAAAAAAACGCTAGGTACCGATCCCCGAGCGGTGCCAAGAGTTAAAATATCTTTCTATCATGGGTGCGAGTGGGCTGACTTTTCGAAAGCCCAGCCCAGCCCGTTAAGTAATCTATTATTTTAACCCACGACCCACTGACCCACTGGGCATTCGGCCCAGCCCAGTCCACGAAAAAATAAATTTCCATAACCCAGCTCAGCCCAGCCCACAAAAAACCATCGACACTTTCTTATTGCTTTAAATATTTTTCGAAATTCTCTGCTGAGTCACGTTGAGAGTTTCACTTTCAAGGTGAAACTTTCAGCTGCGCGAGATTGAATGTTTTAAACTTTAACCCAGCCCATTCGCCCCTCTGATTTCTATACAGATCTGTGATCAGAATTGGATACATTAACATTTTGATCGATAGCTATTCGATCCGCGGATCGACTATTACACGAGTTTCTATTACCTACACTACCAAATAGAGAAAGAGTAGGAATGGATATAGCAAACTGCTGTAGGCTCATGTTTCTGTAAACACCCTGTATTCATTTCACTTACTGTAAATACTTTTCGTTGAATTCTTCTCCCCAGACATCACAGAGTCCCGGTGACTCATTGGGACACATCAGGCACCAATCCTCGTCCTTTTCCACGCGCTCCATGAACAAATCTGGGATCCAAAGAGCATAGAACAAATCACGCGCACGATTCTCTTCGGAACCAGTGTTCTTCTTTAAATCCAAAAATTCAAAGACATCTGCATGCCAGGGCTCCAGGTAAATTGCAAAAGCACCTGGACGCTGTAACAAGATATTTTATATTGGCATTACTAGCAGTTTATAATTGCAGAACTCTTATTGTACACATCATTTTTTCGGCTCGGCGCGGAAAGATATAGCATATAATCTGTTCAAATTGTATTCAAAGGTACTTGTTGATAATGTAATAGTCAAGCAATATTTAAAAAAATTTTGAATATTTTTTCACGTTGATTTCGTCTTACGAAGTCGCCATTTTAGTTAAACTTGGGGCCTGTTTTTCTCAAGCATGAAAAGATGTAGAATGTAGTCGGGTTTTTTGCGTTACACTCACCAATCTCCCGAGATGTTCTTTGTAATACCACAACTTTACTTAGAATGTTTGCCAATAGGTGCGCATGAATCTAACTTAAATGTTGTTGCCAAATTATGCTTGGATTAACATGACTCGGAATGCTAATACTAAAATCCCAGTTAAGAATTCAGAATGCAATGTCACGTGGAGCACAGATGATGATGGGTCAAAGGTTAAACTTTTTAAGTACACTATTTATTCTTCGATTGTGGCAGACCAGTCTAATATTTCAATTAAAGTTAGGATTTTTTCAAAAAACACCTCGGAGGATTGTAATACTGAGAGAATAATGAAAAAAAATCGACTCATGTGCGAGCTGTCGTCACTGAGAAAAACAGGTCCCAAGCTTGACTAAAATAGCGGCTGAACACACCATACTTGGGCGAAATTGTAAATTTTGACAAAATTAAAAAAAAATACGGGTCTAATTAATTATCAGGTAATACATATGTGGAAAATTTCATCGAAATTGGAGCAACTGCTCTCTTTCACAAATAGTGTCGACAATAAGAGTTGCTCAATTCCTAAAATTTTCAGCTGATTCCCTACCTTGTTGCCTCCTTGGTCCACATAACGAGCCGTGTTGTTGTAAACGCGTAACATTGGAACTAGTCCATTCGAAATTCCGTTGGTCCCACTTATGTATGATCCAAAGGCTCGAATGCAATGAACATTGACACCAATTCCTCCGGCACTTTTGGAGATCAGAGCACACTGTTTTAGTGTATCATAAATCCCTTCAATTGAGTCGTCCTTCATGGTAAGAAGAAAGCAGGAAGAAAGCTGAGCATTGTTTGTGGCCGCATTGAAGAGTGTTGGGGAAGCATGTGTGAACCAACGCTGTGTGGAATAAATGGGAAGCAGTTAGCTAGGAGAGAATTGAAAATACATTGGAAGGTAGAGTTGCCCCAGTGTTCAACTGTACACAGTAAAATTGCGTAAAATGGCGTGCGTAAAATTGCGTATTAACGAATTTTGGAATTTCAATCTATGCGTAAATTTGCGTAGAATTGCGTAAATTAAAAAAAAGTGTGAAAATGTGAAAAAAAAGAAATTTGAAAATTTAGAATAATTTTTGATTGCAGATTGATTTTTTCAGCGCAAATTGAAAACTTCTAAATTCAATTAGTTTCAAATCTCTATTCCAGTTTGAATTATTTATTCATTCACCTAAACTGAGCAATGGACTACTACTTAACCCGGAGTGTACCAGTCGGTTTCAAAAGTTAAATTTTCGGCATTAAACGTGAATTAAAAAAAAATGTATGGACCGATTGATCTGGGGCTCCGAATCTTCTTAAATTAAGTAATCAGGAATGTATTGGAAAAGATTTTATGGTAATTGGTTTAAGCAAAGCAATTTTCGTTTAAACAGCTGAAAAAAAAATCAATTAGTTTAGGAAGGAAATTATACAATCTGCAATGTATCTATCACAGGCAGAACGTTGTCGCGTGCAACAGAAAAATTTAATTGTAAATATTTTTGAATTTCCCACACATTTATGACTATATTATATATAAGACGCAAATATACGCAAATATACGCAAATATACGCAAAAACGCAGTTTGCCGCATTTTTACGCATTATACGCGCGTAATGATTAAGAAAGTGCGTATTTGTCGAACACTGAGTTGTCCCGAAGGTTCGGCTGCCGAATCCTGAGTTTTTATGTGTTTCGGCTTAGGCCGAATTTTTGTTGCACCGATTCGGCGTTTTGGCTGAAACATTGGTGACTGGCTAGTCTCCGAAAAATTTAATTATACAGTGGAGTATGATAATGTCTGGCAGAGAAAGGAGGGTGGTTCTTTCACTTGAAGTGGAAAACGGAAAACTTTAAAATTGAAATTAAAGTTGAGCGCCGTACTTACACCTATTTCGTCTATTATATTTTCATTTTCATTCACATATAAGATTACACTTTTAATTCCACCTTTTAGACATTTAGATTGTTATCGAAGAACTGGTTATGAATAGCCAAGGAATGTTAAATTCATAACTGTAGCAGCGCATTGGGTAACCTAATAAAGTTAATACCGACAACCGTTGGTAACCCGCGCATCATACTGGTGGGAAAGGGTTCATTGGATAAGCGCCGCAACGAAGTGAAAGAACCACCCTCCTTTCTCTGCCAGACATTATCATACTTCACTGTACTATTTTCCGTTGGCTTAATTTTATTTATCATTGGCGCTGCAATTACGATGGACTTGAGGTATGTGGGTAACAAAATTTTCATCCCAATTTTGAGAATTTTATCAATTCTCTTAACAAATTGCACACTTTGCTTTCCAGTATACATAATTAGGGAATTCATTACCAATTATTAGGGTTGCCCCGAAACGGATAAAATTGCGTTTAGGCCGAAACAGAAACAAAGGGGTGACCCGTTTCGGCGAAGCCGAAACAGCCGAATCGTGCGTGTGACGTGTCTATCGAATCGGTTTGCCAAGAATATAACTGTCGTCAGGGTTTCGTTATTTGTTTAAGAATAAAACTGTCGTAAAATTATTTCATTATTTTTTTGTTTCGGAAAGTAACTTGTGATTTCTTATTTTAATTTAACTTAATTACGCTAAACTCACTACTAAACTATTCCCACATTTTTTGCCAACTATTATATATCTTCACCCAAATTTGAAACCCAAAATTTGAAACACGCAGGTGGGCATCATAAATTCTTTTCTGTAGTAGACGCTTAGTGGATTCTCAGTCTGTTTAAAAAAACATTTCTTGCCTAAATTAGCTGAAAAATAATAATGCCCACAATGAATTATGAAGTTGATAACGTAACAACCTGTCTTAATGGATCATTTGTTCAAAATTACCACCATCCGTATCCAAACAATGATCTAGACGAGCGGAAAACGCTTGTCTCATGTTCTGTTGCATTTGAGGGTTATTACTCAAAGTTGCAATGAAAGTATCAATTCGAATTTTGAGGTCCTTAATACTGACTGGACGAGGGGAATTAAATATGGTTGACTTCATGTAACCTCAAAAAAAATCAAGTGGGTTCAAATCAGGCGACCGAGCCGGCCACTCCATATTGCTTATTTCATTTTATTCGTGACGACTATGTTCTAAAGAACATAATTACCAACGCCCGTTTTATACTTAATGTCATTCGTCCTTCATTCGAATGAAATGCAGTATGATTTATGAATTTTGCAAAAATCTTAATTGTCAAGGTAAATTAGATTGCAAAATTTGTTACAAAATTCATTAATCATACTGCATTTCATTCGAATGAAGGACGAATGACATTAAGTATAAAACGGGCGTAAATAATTAATTCACTCATCAATTGCGATGAATTTGGATGCCCATCTCCGTAGGTGGCGGGTAGAAGTGTGAGGATTGCTAGGTAGCCACTATTTGACCCCTCTGTATAACAAGTTGGAACACTGTATGCCCCTGCTAGATAGAACCAATTTTATTGAACGACACGAAACGTCTGAAAAAACTAGCAATAGATCAGATGACAAAAAAACAATGGCGGTACTAAATCAAAATCTGCCTCTCTTATGGCTGGGTGCATTATTGTCGGTTAGTCATACCAGCGGTTAGAAAAAATTTAATTATTGGTTATATTTTAGTCGAAGAAAATTAACTTTAACCACAGATTAATTGACAGATAGTTACTTGACACTTGTAATCATTACGAAGCCGCTAGATCGATCGGCCATCGAGATAATTAAGGCTGAAGTTGGAACTTGTTGGCTTTTTAACCTACGGTTAACTAACCGAGTATGGTGCACGTAGATATTAGACTTTCAATATTGAACGTCGTTCTAGGCTTATGGCTGTGTGCACCATGGTCGGTTAGGTAACCGTGGATTGAAGTACCAACTAGTCCTAACTTCAAACTTAATTATCTCGATGACCGATCTATCAAGCGGGATTGTAGTGCTTACAAGTGACAAGCATCCCTCCGGCAATTAATCTGTAGTTAAAGTTAATTCCCCAATTTTCTCAGATTAAAATATAAGATTAAATTTTCTCTAGCCGCCGATAATGACTAACAGACTATGGTACACCTAGCCATTAATGTTAAAAGTAGATTTTATGTTACTCAGCTACATCACCTCAGTCCATTTGTTGTAATTTCACGCCAAGAACAAATAAAATTGAGGTAACTGAAAACAATTTGATTAAATTTTTCGTAGTCTAGCCAGTTATCAATGTTTCGGCCTTAACGCCGAATCGGAGCAACAAAGATTCGGTTTATGCCGAAACACGTAAAGGTCTATGATTCGGCAGCCTAAACTTCGGGGCAACTATAATATTTTTATAGCCCAATTTCATCTTGCCAATCAACCTTGATCATGACAATTTTTACACTACTAATTCATCATAATAATAACGTAAATAATAGTGTTCTCCACGACTCCGACTCCGGAGTCGGAGTCGGAGTCGACTCCTTGACTCCGACTCCGGAGTCACCCGTGGTTTGTTATGGAGTCGGAGTCGGTGACTCCGGAGCAGGTATAGGCAAACAAGGAGTCAATGACTCCGGAGTCGACTCCACACAATTGGAGTCAGCTCCAAAAAAATGTCAAGCGTAGAACTCATATAGCATTACATCACAAACAGAATACACATATGTTAGTAAGATATGATACGCTAAATATCGCAGCTCTGCTGCTACATATAGGGGCCGCTTTAATTAACAGCTCTGCTGCTTAATATAGTGTAGCTGCAATATACAGTTGCTTTGCGCCTACTTTTAGGAGCATTTTAAAATTTAAATATTTTAAATAATGAAGGCATGCCGAGGAAGAATCCAACAACTCAAAATTAGAAATTGTTTAATAATTTTTAAGACTAATACGTAAACAAGAGCCGGGACAAATGTCGGCAAGTCTTTCACAAATTAGTTTCAATTCATTGACCTTTCTCATGATAACTTCCTTTAATTTACTTTCGGAATTACTAAATTCGTTTAATCGGAAAAAACGGAATCGATAACTGCTTAGAGTTAACATATGTAAAAGCGTTGTTGACATCTTTCAAATAAGTCTATTCATATTCCCTGTACAAAAACCCCGCAAGAGAAGGACGTGGGCAGGGACGGGAGAGATGCGGGAAGGGACAAGAGGAATGCAGTAAATGACGGTAGGGATGCGGGCATGAACTGGAGGGATACCGAGATGTGCAAAAGGGATGCCGCAATGTAAAAGAGGATTCAAAGAGGGACGGGAAGGATGCGTAAAGATATGGAAAGGATGCGGGTATGGACCTGAGCGTTGCGAGAATGTACAAGAGGAATGTGGGAACAGCCGGGAGAAATGCGGGCAGCGACAGGAAGGATATAGGAAAATATGGGGAGGATGCGGGCAGAGACTGGAGTGATGTAGTAAATGACGGGAGAAATAAGGGCATGTGCGAACGTGATGCCGGGATGTGCAAGAGGACTGAAACATGGTCGGGAAGGTTGCGGGTGGAAATACGGACAGTGACAGGAGAGATAAGGTGATGTGCAAAAGAGATGCCGGAATGTAAAAGTGGATTCAGGCAGGGTCTCAGGGACGTTGAGGATACGAGAAGATATGGAAAGGATGCGGGTATGGATGGGAGCGTTGCGAGGATGTACAAGAGGCATGAGGGATGCGGCAATGACGGGAAGGATATGAGAAGGTATGAGAAAGATGCGGGCGGAGGCGAAAAGGGACAAGAGGAATGCAGAAAATGGCGGGAGGGATGTGGCAAATGACTAGAGGGATGCGGGCATGAACGGGGTGATAAGTGGATGTGTGAATGAGATTGCGGGATGCAGAAGAAGATTCAGGCAGGATCGGGAGGGATGCGGATAGAAATACGGGCAGCGACGGAGGGATAAGGGGATGTGCAAAGGGATGTAGGGATGTACAAGAGGATTCAGGCTTGGTCGGGAGGAATGCGGGCAGGGACGGAGTATTGGCGGGGGACACATGGGAAGGATGCTGTTTTGAAAGGGAGCGAAGTGGGTAGGTCCAAAATGAATGCGGGGATGTACAAGAAGAATGTGGGAAGAAAAGGTAGAGATGCAGGCAGCGACGGGAGGGATCTGGGTAGGAGCAAGAGAAATATGCGAAGGATGCGGGTAGGAGCAAGGGAAATACGGTCATATGCAAAAGAAATTCTGGCACGAATTACAAGAAGGATGTTGTTATGGAAGAGAGAAATGTGAGGAGATTTTGCTTGTGCTTGATAGCAAGAAATGGATGCTTGGAGGTATGGAAATTATGCGAGCAGGGACGAGAGGGATTCGGCGATGTATGGTATGGATGCGGGTAGCTAAGTGGGAAATCCGGAAAAGGACTGGAGAGAGGAGGGCAACGTAGGCAACTGTCCATAGATAAAGGATAATAATAGATAGGAAAAGTTCTTCAGAGAGATTGACGCCCGTTTTACGCTTCCGCTTCATCTCTTCCTCATCGTTTAGGAGGCCGTTGTCGTGATGTCCTTTCTCATATTTACATGTTTATGGTTTCGCTGAATGTTAGTTGGATGGAAAATCATCCAACGTTCGTTCTAATCCTCTTTTAATTTTGTTGAAGGAAGTATATATTGAAAAAATAAAACTATTCACGAAGTAAAAAGTATCTCTTAGTTCAACTTCTGTTGGAGGAGATGAGGACGAGATGAAGATGAGAAAAAGTGGAAGCATAGATTGTTTTACTCAAACAAACTTTTATCCGATGATCGTCCGAGCAACGACCGGACGATCATCTGATGAAGCATAAATTGAATAATCTGCCGGTCATCAAGCGAAACGCCGGAGGAACAACAGATGCGGCGGAAGTATAAAACGGGCGTGAGGCTGAAAAGCTTCAAAGTGGGTCGGATTTGTAATTTGTAAATTCACCATCATCTATATCCTCTCTTCGTGATGGGCCTATATCCTCTCTTCGTGATTGGTCTATATCCTCTCTTTGTGATTGATCTATATCCTCTTTGTGATTGGTCTATATCCTCTCTTCGTGGTTGATCTATATCCTCTCTTCGTGATTGGCCCTCTTATCTTTTTTTCTCTTAGTAATTGGTCCTATGAAAACTTCATACCTTATCAAGAGCTTTTCTTATCTATTATTATTCCTCACCTGTGAGCAACTGACATTTCCAGGATGGAACTCTTTAGTCATCTTGAATCTATCTAAGCTGGTACTCTCATTCGTAAAAATGTGCAGTGCCAATATATGAGATAATAACACGTTTTTAGCATCGCCATTTAGTTGCACATATACTTGATAAAATTCTTATTGGCTGCGCATATTATGAACAAGCCCCTTCAGTTACCACAAATTGTGAAATTATGAAATCAGCAATATTGAAAAACTATGAAATCGACAATATTGAAAAATTATGAAATCGGCAATATCGAAAAACTATGAAATTGGCAACATATAAAAATTTTGAAATCGGCAACATTGAAAAACTATGAAATCGGCATTGAAAATTATGAAATCGGCAACATTGAAAACTTATGAAATCGGCAACATTGAAAAATTATGAGATCGACAACATTGAAAAATTTGGCAAAATTGGCAAAATTTCCATACAGTCAGAACCCCTGTCTGTATGAAAATTTTGCTATAAATCCGAATGTATGGCAAAACTTCCATACAGTCAGGTCGCCTGTTCGTAAGTCTGAGTAGCATATGGGCATACTATGCATAACTCATGGGCATCATATGTGTATCATACGAACAGCTAATGAGCATTAGTTGCAGCATAGATAATATACACATGTACTATTCGAATTTATTCGGTTGCAACAACGCGAGCAAGGTTGGAAATGAAGCCGCAAATGCATCATCCTGGGGGGACAAAAGCTGAGGTTGGAAATGATACCGCACAGGCTGGAGGGTAAGGTACCTTGGGAGGTCGATATGTGTCGGGGTAATAGGCCTGAGACATTATCTTCTCAGAAACTTTCAAAATTGTTTGCAAACTTCTTCACTTTCAATGTTGCTTGACAACCAAACTTTAAGTTTATCAATCCTATCCATGTGCCCAACTAAGGTTGGCATACTCGCGGTTGACCATTGACACTCCTGGCCCTCAGAACTGAAGAATCATCTTTCCCTAGTATTCAAAGGTCGGCGGTTTACCTCCCGCTCTCGCTCCCAAAAAATGTTTCCCCTGGTTCCCGCTCTTAGTCTCTAAAAGCATTTTGGCCTCGCTTCGCTCCGCCTCCGGCTCCCTAAAAATATTACCACCTCGCTCCTTAAAAATATTATCTACTCGCTCTGCTCCCACTCTTGCTCCCAAACTTTTATTGTTATGCCGCTCCGCTCCCGCTCTTTCTCCGAAATTTAGCCACCATTTGCCCCACTCTCGTTCCAATAAGTTTTCCAGCACCGTTCTCACCTTCAATATTTTTACACGAAACACTTCGCTGTTGCTTTCGCTCCGTTTTCATCCGTTCCGGTTTAGCTCTTACAAAGGACTTTTGTATCCGCAGTGGGAGTTTATATGAGCAGTACACGTTGTAGGTAACTGTACTGCACAGAGGACGTTTGTATTCGAATCACACATTGTACATGCGTTGTGGACGTGCACATGAACAATACGTAATGCACGTACGCTGTGAAGCTATACAAGGGAGAATTTCAAGATTCCGAGCAGAGCCACATCTATGTGTTTCAACAGAGTCCAAAGTGAAACGCCGAGCTTTGACACCTTATGGTTCGGAAGCAACATGTATCCAGGTCGGTGTTATAACACCTGATCCGCTCTCGCTCCCACACACTTTTAGTGTAATCCCGCTCTGCTCTCGCTCCCTGATTGTTTTCTCCCATCCGCTCTCGCTCCTAAAAATTTCGTTCCTTCCGCTCTGCTCTAGCTCCCACAAGTTATTTTAGTAATGCTCCGCTCTCGCTCCCAAAAAAATTGTTCGTATCGCTTCGCTCTTGCTCCCTTAGTTATTTTTTGTTTCGATTCGCTCTATCTGGGAGTGAGAGCGAATACCGCCGAGCTTTTGTAGTATAGGAAGTTTGTGCCGGGAGCCATGAATCTTACATGCTAAAGGAAAGGTGTTATGCTTATTAAAGTGATATTGTTTGCATTCTAGTGCGACCGGTCAAATCAATTCAAAATTAAGAAATTGGTTGATTACGCAACCTTTGTAGCCTCTTCCTATAGTCCGTATCACTTGCGAAGAGGCCGATTTTGACGGCCATGACTAAAATGCATACCAACTAAATGCTGACCAAGAAAAGGCTGATCAAGTTACAAATAAGGGGTAACATTGGTCAGCATTTCAATCATGGCCCTCAAAATCGGCCTGTTCACAAGTGATATGGACTGTAGGCAGTCAACAAACAGGGAGAAGCTAGTGTGATGAAGTCGGTATCCAAAAACTTTTGATACTCTATATAATAAGGGATCACCCCTTATTGTAGATACCTGTCTTGTCAACAACGTACTTACATATGTTAACGGCGTCGCTGCCTAAAGGTCAATCGCCATTCTTTACATTTTTACACTTCACGCAGGCAAAGATTGGGACGTGGTACGCACTTCGCGTTGCGTACGCACTTCATGTTGCGGATAGCATATCCAGCAAGAATGCCAGATATCGGATATCCGGAAGGTATTCCGGTATAGGATATCTGGCAGGCATGCCGGTATCGGATATCCGACAGGCTTGCCGGATACCCAGTATTTTTTGATTGCCGGATATCCGGTATGAAAATAACTGATTGGAAGGTAACCTGTTTCATAAAACGCAATATCTAAAAACCTGACCCCTATTTAGGCTCTGACCTTGCTACCCCGAATAGGCCAAGGGCATTAAGCAATGTATGATTATACAGAAACGTACTTTACATTGAGCCAACCCTGCATCAAATTCAATTTCTCCATTATGTTTTATCCACTCTACTAAAAAACTATCTATATGAAACTATACTAATAAAAAAGTAAACAGAATTCACATTTCACTAACCTCGGACATCAAATTATACGATTCAATCGCCGCCTCAACATCCTCCGTGTGAATTCCAACAGACACGCGCATTAGCATATGCTGCGGGCGCTCGACGACTTTACCGTTGATTCTCAGCAGGTAGGATCTCTCCATAGTCTAAAAAGAAAGTCATATCCTAAGCGAAATTCGAATTTTGTATGCTGTCTTCTCCACTATCTTGTCCGTCAGAATCGACCTGATAGTTGCGCAGCTTTATCCCAGTTGCTACATTCGACGGGAATTTCTAGAAACACGTCCAAACAACGAAATAGAGCTGCGTAACTAACGTCTCGATTCTGATGGACGAGATAGTGGAGTAGGCAATAGTGAAATCGACATCATTTACTTTAAATCCGAAGTAATTGTAGCTAAAGTCACGGTCATAGACAATGGACGAATTGAGGCGATCTGCATTCTTATTGATTATCTTCAAATGTCTTTCCGAAATTAGTGGGCATCTCCTTCCACTCGCCTGATCAACCATGTTGTAAAGATCGTTCATGACTTCTGTAAATTAAAGGTAAGTGCACTCTCTTCTATTTCACTTATTTGGAAGAACAGAACGGGAATTATTCGTGTTATAAAGTTTAAAATTATACCCGAAAAGCATTTCTTCGTCTCTTTGTGAAGATTAGATACCGCAATTCGAGCAGCAAGAATAGCATAATCTGGGTGCTTTGTGGTAAGGGTTGCTGTTGTCTCAGCAGCCAAGTTATCCAGTTCTACGGTAGTGACACCCGTGTAAATCCCATTGATTACTTTCTGTGTAATTGCTGGTGGGTCGACAAACTCTTTGTTGAGTCCATAAGAGAGTTTTTCAATTCTTGAAGTAATTTTATCAAAATGTACTTCCTCTTGTCTCCCGCTTCGCTTCACAACAAACATCTTCGATGATTTCTGCACCATTATTAATGCTGAATTAGTCTCCTGAAATTAAACAAAAATCATCTAATTATCGAAGGAACATTATTTTAAGGAACTAAGTAGTACTTGAAGGATTTTTAGTTATGCACCCGTTTAGATTTGGTCCGTCAGGATTTTATCCTTAATGACAATGACAAAATTTTCCAATTGCGATAAAATAAGTTTATTTTCACAGAATTCGCTAATTCTCGTGTCGTGCTGGTGATAAAGCCTTGAGAAATAAACTATGACGATTTGAGAATCAAGTCTCGCAACTAATACGAGAGAATAGAGCTAAGAGATAAGGCAAGGCACTACTACTTGAAGAAGCAGTGTTTGAACGACTGAAGCGATTATAAATAAATTTCCGAACTTTACAAACTACCCTAAAACCTCACGGATAGATCGCGGCTAATACACTGAAATTGAGTGTCAACTGGTTGGATGCGGCTTATACACGAGGGGGGTCTATCTCATATTTTAAGAAAGGTCTCACGCTACGCTGTTCAAGATTAAAAATCTCACAGTGAAAACAGCAAATTTTACTGTAGACTAACTTAGAATAGTCTTTCCCATATTTAAAAACATAAATGTAGAGTTATGCCACACTTTAGTAGATAAAAATTATTGTTTTACTGGAAAACCGATCCAAATTCTTAAGGCTTCTGTCCTAATTAACTTCACTAGTCAAAATTCTTCTCTTTTTATAAAATATTGGTACGCGAGGTACTTGTGTCTAACCTAATCTTAAACCAACGTATCTAGTTCATCTCGGAAAAGTCAGAAATGTCAGGAGGAGTTGCTCAATCTTCAATTAGTGTAAGATAGGATGTCATGTTTGAAAAGAGGTCTAGAAGTTTCATAAATTTGCAAGGTATCATGCTTTTTCTTAAAAAGAAAGATGTTACACGTACCTTCAGGGCAAGGGTGATAGGCTGTAGTGAGTACGATTACAGAGAGATGTGTGCAGAGAAAGTGAAACAAATAAACCATCATCCAGTTCGCCATGTTCTGTGATTATAACTTTTAATGTCAACTGTTTTGTAAATTGGCAAACATTTAATTTCACTGGTTATACAGTGTATATTAGTAATGAATGAACGGAGATGCCCACTCTAACCAACCCTCACCCAATTGCACCATCAGTTATGGGCAACAAATCTGGTTTACGGGAGTGACTTAACAGGAAAGGATGATACACTGAACGAATATATCCGAATTTAACCAACGCTTTTCCATTCCACACTTCCACGAATTCCGTTGTTACTGTAGCATTTTATGCGACAGTATTTAGTCTACCAGATTACCTTTCGTTAATGAATCATTCGTTCGAAGTGTCCCCCATCCATTCCCAAACAATGATTCAGTCGATCATAAAACCCGTGTCTTACATTTCGCAGCATCCATTATTTGGTGATATGAGTCGTTTGGATAGCGATAATAGAATTTTATAATAATTACACGAAGATTTGGTGGAAGCCCCATGGTTCTAATAAATACGCCGTAAAAAACAACAAAGAAAACTCAAAAATCACTAATTCACAAAACAGAAATTATTAGTTATTATATATTTATACCGGTTATCAAACAAATTTTGATTTTCATCCTTTTATCGCTCGACTTAAACGTTACAGTAAAATAAAAATTTGAATATCAAACTGCGAATCGTTGTCCATAATTAATGGTGGGATTGGGTGAGGATTGGTTAGAGTGGGTATCCCCGTTCATTATTTACTAATACACACTGTATAATCTCTTTCGGAAATCACTTTAACCATACACCACATTTAAATTTTCTTTGAACTGAGAAGCCCATTAACTCAATCAATCTCAATTATTCCAACAACGACGTATTTTTTCTCCAAAAAAATTTCTTTCTAGAATCACTATCAATTATCATAAGAGTTTTGGTACATTTAGGAAATTTAATTCTTGCATTCCAACTATCGTAACTATGATATTTTGGTACAAAAACTACTACGGCCTACCTGCGGATGCGGCCTTTTTGCAAAGTAAAAACACCCACCAAATAGGTACGGCTTATACGCGAGTGCGGCCAATACGCGAGGGCGGCTCTTCCGCGAGGTTTTAGGGTAAATGTTAAAAAAGTAAAAACCCAAGACCAAACACAAAGGAATAAAGAATGAATCAGATCACAACACAAACTGCTTAATTTTTGCTACACAAAGACTTCCCGCCGGTCAGTAGGACCCATTACACTAGAAGTAGCAGCCCGCTGCTTGATCTAGCGTCCACTAGATCTAGTAGCGGGCTGCTAGATTTAGCAGCTCAGCCTCTAGATGTAGGGTTTGAACTGCTAGATCTAGCAGCGAAGCCGCTAAATCTAGCAGCTGCTGC
Source organism: Holacanthella duospinosa (assembly GCA_002738285.1). NCBI lineage: Eukaryota > Metazoa > Arthropoda > Collembola > Poduromorpha > Neanuridae > Holacanthella > Holacanthella duospinosa. The sequence continues at coordinate 34,453 of NIPM01000475.1, read as the reverse complement.
TAGATCTAGCGTCTTGGTGCTGCTAGATCTAGCAGCACTAAACTTATTTTCAAAAGCTCGAACATATATTCTCTTGACGGGTTTAGCTACTATTTTTAATCGATAGTAAATCAAATTTAGCAACTTTTCACAGCGCCGAAAAAAATTTCATCGTGGCAGGGCTGAGTTATTCAATAAAATGTGTCTATAAATTACAGGGTTGAACATTTCCGGTTAATTTTTTTTTGAATTAAATAGCCTATCCTATAATCTTTCGACTAATATAAAGCTTAGTCGAGAATAATTGATGCCCAATTTTAGAAAAATTATTGAAAAGTAAAGCTGGAAAATCTAGGGTTTATGCTGCTAAATCTAGCAGCTCTGATGCTAAATCTAGGAGCTTGAGCTCCTAGATATAGAAGCAGTTCCTATATCTAGGGGCTGCTGCTAGATCTAGCGACATTGTCGCTGGCAACATCTCATTTATTGAAATTAGCCGTATTAACCTTAAAGAAATTATTTCCTATGCATTTCAATTGTGACAAAAAAAAATTGTTTGGTTAATAAACGAATTACGTTATTTACGTTATTATTATTATGAATTAGTAGTGAAAAAATTGTCGTGATCAAGGTTGATTGACAAGATGAAATTGGGTTAATGTCACCTCCGAGGGAGCCAAAAAATCGATTGACAGTATGCAGAGTTGAAAATAGCCGATTATGGCAACTGACTGATAACTCAAAGATTAGGTGACATAAACAGAAGTTCCTGGTGTTAGAGGCGGATTTTATAATACTATATCTTTTTCGATTTATTTTACAGCTATTACTTCTTAAAGTAATTAGCAAGCTTTTTTGCAATATGGCACAGAAATGGCTTTGAGATATTATCTTGCCAACTTCCAAACGATCGTTGCTTGTTTGCAAAGTTCTTCACTTCCAATGTTGCTTATTATTTTAAACTTTAAGTTTCTCAATCCTAACCATGTTACCGTCTAAGTTTGGCATATTGGAATAAGCCCGCGACTGCGAGTGAGTCTTTAAAAAAATAAACTTTCACGATCGAGTATCGCATAGTAGATTACAACAAATAGGTTAATGAAACAGTTCCCCCAAGGGTCTCTGATTGCCCACACCATTTACACAAACATGAGTACATTCTGGTCCTGAGAACCGAAAGTTGCCATTAAAGTGAGGTTATGTGCCATGCATGCTCTTCAAATGTGATGACAATAGGCGGAGATTGACAATATGAGGTGTGACAATAGGCAGAGTATTTAGTACATGAGAGCATGGAGTTTATCCGGAGGAAAGCCAACAGGTTGACTATAAGCGAAGTGAGACATTAAGGGCTAGTGACCTTAAACTAAAACCACTGTAGTAAAATTTTTTTCCAATTTTAATTCTTCATAGGAAAATTATTTAAATTGTTAGTAAATTACAGAAGAACATTGCACTTTTTTTGAACAACAGACAGAAAGCTAAAAATTTTACGGGAGTTACTTCCAGTATCAGTTTAATAAGAAATCCAGCAACTAGAAATTTTCAAAACTTCATCCACTGCTCTGATTATACCTTATTTATGTATATTAGTCGTATTCTTTAGCAAAAATTTTTTAATTGTTACAGTATTTCTGTTATCCCTAGTTGTAAAAGGAAATTTACTACTTCGGTAAGCTCAACTTTTAATATTTATAAATTATATAACATTTTCTTGAGAAATAATAGAATAGATTACCACTTTTTGTTTCACTGTAAAACTATTCGATCATTTATTTTACAATTAATTGATTATTATTTTCTAATGTTAATTTTTTTTATATAGAATTTTTGTAGCAAAATTCAAAAATATGCTACGAAAGGTAGGCAACACTGCAAGCCCCTAGAAGTAGGAGCAAACCACCTAGAAACTATGAGGGGGGATCACTATCAAAAACATGGACCAAAAACACCTTTAAGTTTCTCACACACCAACAATACATGAATGATTTACACATACATATCAGAAATACACAAGAAAATACATGAAGGATTTATATACACACACATCAAAAATATATGAAAAAATACATGAAGGATTTCCACACACACATCAGAAATACACAAAAAAAATACTGAAGGACTTCCACACACACCACAAATATAAGCAAAATACATGAATGATTTACACACACACATCAGAACTACATAAAAATACATGAAGGATTTCCACACACACATCACAAATACAAAAAAAAATACATAAATGATTTACACACACACATCAGAAATACATAACTTCAAACTTCAATAATTTGTGTTCATTACCGCTATAGCAATATCGAGTTACCGGGAGCAGAATTACAAGCCTTAAAAATATGCTAATCTAATGTCATCAATACATTGGTACAAAGCTGTAATCAAATACAGACATTTATTTGAAATAATTACCGCTATTGTAAAATCATGTTACCGGGAACCGAATTTCAAACAACTTCAATATATAGCTATTCCAATGAAACATATGCTTTGGTATATAGGTGAGATCAAGTATAACAATATTTATTCGAATTTATGACCGCTACACCAATATTGAATTAGCTAGAGCAAAACTACAAGCCCTAAAAATATGTTATTCAAATCATATAATTGCAAAGGTACATAAACACTATCTTTTTTTGTATAAAGATTTAATAATGGCAGTACGGTTATAGCTTATACCGAGAGCGGAATTATAAACTTCAAAAGTTAGCTATTCTTGTGATATGAATCCTTTGGCACAAAGCAGCTATCGATGCAATTATATCATTAGATTAGCATATTTTTGAGGTTTGTTTTTTCTGCTCCCGGTAATTCGATATTGGCAAAGCGGTAATAATTTCAAAGCAATATATTTATGCTTGACGGCAGTTATGTACAAATGTATTTATATCATTAGAATAGTAAATTTTTTAGGTTTGTAATCGCTTCCGGTAGTTCGATATTGGCTTAGCGGTATTAATTTAAAGGAAATATTTGTATGCTTGACAGCTGCGATGTACCAATGCATCCATATTATTAAATAACAAGTTTTGTAGAGGTCTAATTCCGCTACCGGTGATATATTAGCTTAGCGGTAATTATTTCAAATGAATATGTCCGTGGGTAATGGCAGGTATGTAGCATAACATTAAATTAATAAATTTTCAGGTTTCGAATTTCGATCCCGNATGTCCGTGGGTAATGGCAGGTATGTAGCATAACATTAAATTAATAAATTTTCAGGTTTCGAATTTCGATCCCGGTAATTCGATATTCATGTAGCGGGAGTAATAATTGTAATGACCATGGTGCTAAAGAATATCATCTATAATTTGTATATTAATTGTTTCATATAAATTTGGTTATATATAATCAAATTTATAAAATAAATCAATATACCAAACGAGGTACCCATGGACTACGACTTTACATCTATCGAAATTTTGAATGTGTAAAAGAGTACGTTGTTGGAAGGTGGAATTCTACTATTGTTCAGCATCTAAATAAAGTGCCCATACTCGCAAACACTAAAATAGAATTCTTCGCATGCAATCACCCTCATGTTTTATCCATGTATTTCTCATGTGTGTGTACAAAACCTTCACGTATTTATGACTTGTGTGTACAAAACCTTCATGTATTTCTGATGTGTGTGTGTAAATCCTTCATGTAATTTTTCATGTATTTCTGATGTGGGTGTGTGAAGTTAGCGCCTAGGCGGCCTGAAGTTAGCGGCGTGAAGTTAGTGCCTAGCTCTAGCGCCTAGAAATGAAACAGCTACAAAGTGTTGTAGAATGTGTTTCTGTTTCAAATCCGGTGACAAATCAAAAAGATATGAAGGTGGAATAGATTTTTCAGATATTATTATAAAATTCTTGAAAATTCTTATATAATACCATTATAAAATATTTTTTTTTTATGAAATAGAAATACTGTTCAGTTAGCAGCTAACGCCCATCACGTATTTGCGAGAATATATCGCCTAAAGCCGTGAAGCTAGTGCCTAGGTTTGGCGCCGTAAGGTTAGCGCCTAGATCTGGCGCCGTTATGTTAGCGCCTAGATCTGGCGCCGTGAAGCTAGCGCCTAGGTATGGCGCCGTGAAGTAAGCGCCTAGATCTGACGCTGTGAAGTTAGCGCCAAGAACTGGCGCCGTGAAGTTAGCGCCTGGATCTAGCGCCGCGAAGTTAGCGCCTAGATCTAGAGCCTAAAAATCAATAGTTAGAAATTTCATGGAACGAATTTCTGGAAATACATCCGATCAAAAATCGAAAAAAAAACTTTAGACGCTGGAATCGACTATTTGGATATTTAGATACTTCTTGAAAAAGTCTTATAATTACATGGGATAAATTGCTACCTTGGAGAAAAGCAAAAATTCTAAAAAAATTTCTAAATGTTGCTTAGAATGTTACAGTGAACTTTTTCGAATGACATTTTTCTCAGTGTTGACCTCTTGAGGTGAAAGGTCAGGTTATTAGTGAAAACATGAAAAATAAACTCTATAACTGTTGTTTGGTATCATCAGGTGAACAACTTTTCATAGTACATTTTTTTCTCCGGTGACCTTAACTCTCTTGGTATTGGGTCATGCACTTTGAAAAATTTCTTGTATCGTTATAGCAAACCCTGTTGAGCGATCAAACGACGTCTACAAATATTGTTCTCCGAGGAAAATAGCTGGAATTCTTGGACTTTGGACTTTCTTAATTTTGAAATTTCTGTTTATATTTTTTGGCCTCTCTTATGCAGGCTTTCCAAACGTCAGGAGTAACCAGTGTCATGCATTCTTTGGTGAGGTCAAGCACAAATTTGGGTCAACCATCGGTGTTCAATGTACTCACTTTAACCTTTACGAAGCCCAGATAAGCTCGATGGGGTTGAGCTCACAGTGAGCAACTGGAAGATACAGCAATTTCCAGTTCTTTCCAGAATTTTGGAAGATGTCATCAATTACGAATCGTTATTTATGCTCATATTTTTGCACAACCAGAGCATTGAGGCTTTGAGCAGATACATATAGTTGGCAACTAATGGTGGTAGAGAAACGTTATTTGTTTGCATCCATTCAGCGATTTTTGATTTGTTCCAAAACGTTTTTGGATTGACAGTTGCTGGGACTCTACGGCGGGGGTATGAGGCTCGATCCAAAACAATTACCGCTTTGTTGGGCAAAACGTCGACCACTTTTTGGAACCAGTTCTCAAAATGCTCACCGTTCATGCAGTTATGGTAGTCGCTAGTGTCCTTTTCACTTAAAATGACATCTTTAAATGCTTTAACGTTGGGTGCCATTTAGTGCACCAATTAAACTCATAATTAGTAATTTAACAGGACTCTATCAATAAAACTAAAAAAAAATTCATTGGCTTAAGACGCCTTTGCTTTGACAAAATCTGGACTCCCGCTGGTGGGAATGGGGGTTGGGTAAGTTGTGAGTATGTTTTGTATGAAACTTGGTGAAAAGTCTAAAGTCTAAGAATTCCAGCTTTTTTCCTCGGAGAATAGAATGATTCAGTGACCAACTTTTTCTAGTAACATTTTTGTCTGTGCTGAAGTGTTTTGGTCAAGGATGGTTGAACTAACATTAACATTACATTTCGGATCTCTAAATTTTTCAAAGTAAAAAATTTTTTTCATGTACTGTATGACCGATAAATTGACCACTGTAAAAGTTGTTCAAGTCAGTAATACAAGTAGTTTTTCCTTACAAATTTGTTCTTTGTGGTGATCTTTGCAGGTGATAGGTCAAGAGAATCATTGATATTCACTCAACCACCAAAATGACCTGTGTAAAACTTGTTTAAGATGATCAGCGTTTCTCTCAGCCTAATGTTTTCTGTGATGATCCGTTGAAGTCAGGTCACAGTCAATCTTTTTTTACACAGAATTGTGAAAAATTACATGTATGAAAGATTGCGACATTCAAATGACTTGATTCTCTCGATATTAACTTCTCAGACGACACGTCGAGGTCAGGTTGTTAAGTTCATACTTTGTTGAAAAACAATTTTACATTTTTTCGGAAACGTCTCCTTTAACAAGTCTGCTCAGGTCGAGGGAGGTTGACCCGTCTCCGAATGTCGCCCCAAGCACGGTATTTTACTCTGGTCACATCCAAGGTTTTTTCGTTGCGGTTTTTCCTCCAGTTGCACGCTTTCTTACTTAAGGTTTTATCCAAGGTATTTTTATTCTGGGTTTCATCCAGCGGCCGATATTTGATGATGGATAAAGCACACTTTTTATTCTGGGCTGAATCCAGTTACACGGTTTTATACTTGGATACCATCTAAGGTTAGTTTTATTCTGGTTTTTTCTCATGTTGTACGGTTTTTTACTTGGGTGCCATTAAAGGGCATTGCGATATTTCTTTCAACATACCTAAACAGGACCCTGTTTAAAAAAAAATTGCTATTTTACACTCACAATTATCCCACAATTCACAATTACAATTAAACAATTCACAATTTTACAATTTTACCATGGTTTCACAAACATNTTTTACACTCACAATTATCCCACAATTCACAATTACAATTAAACAATTCACAATTTTACAATTTTACCATGGTTTGTAACATANTATTTTACACTCACAATTATCCCACAATTCACAATTACAATTAAACAATTCACAATTTTACAATTTTACCATGGTTTCACAAACATAATTGTATTTTTGAAATTGTAAGAATGAACTGTAAATTTTTTCACAATTTTAATTCTGCGTGTGATTAGTTTTTGACATTTGAACATCACTTACTTCACTTTCACTGTAGTCAAAATGTCAAAGGAATCAATAAAGAAGTAACACAATATGTGCGATTAAATACCTTGGAGTTTACTAAAGTAAAGCNTTTAATTCTGCGTGTGATTAGTTTTTGACATTTGAACATCACTTACTTCACTTTCACTGTAGTCAAAATGTCAAAAGAATCAATAAAGAAGTAACACAATATGTGCGATTAAATACCTTGGAGTTTACTAAAGTAAAGCAGAGAATGGATAATTCCCTTTCACATTGCCGTAAAGTAGCATGTGAAGGTGAAAGTAAGTTTTCTTTTCTCTGCCTACTTTGATAAACTCCACTGTATAATTTTATTTTATGCTCCTCTTAACGTATTTCAATAGAATTAGATTTAGAAACTATGCCATGGTCATGTCCAATAGCAACATCTTTTATATACAAATTCCTTTCAGTAAACATAAAATTATTAATTTTTCAAAATTAGATACCTAGAATCACTTAAATTTGAAAAAAATCTTAAATTACTTCAATTCATTTCCCCTTTTTTGTCTTTATAATAAAAACATAAATTAGAGCAGAGCGTTATAGTCCATTTTTACTTCAGAAATGTCACAATCAACAAAAACCGTAACTATAAAGCTCCTATTTGGTCGATTGATGGAGTGTAGTTTTCCCTAGATGTCTGGTATCTTCATTATTCCCTTTCCTCCAATGAAACTAACATCTACTTAAAAATTTAAATGTATACACTTTTCGAAGACTATCCAGATCTTTCAAAATTTCTATTCTNTTTTCAAAATTAGATACCTAGAATCACTTAAATTTGAAAAAAATCTTAAATTACTTCAATTCATTTCCCCTTTTTGTCTTTATAATAAAAACATAAATTAGAGCAGAGAGTTATAGTCCATTTTTACTTAAGAAATGTCACAATCAACAAAAACCGTAACTATAAAGCTACTATTTGGTCGGTTGAAGGAGTGTAGTTTTCCCTAGATGTCTGGTTTCTTCATCATTCCCTCTCCTCCAATGAAACTAACACCTACTTAAAAATTTAAATGTATAAACTTTTCGAAGACTATCCAGATCTTTCAAAATTTCTATTCTGAGAGAGAGAGAGAGTGTGTGTTTATTATGTTAATAATAATTACATTATTGCAATTGTTAACCGATTTCTACAAAAATTATACGAGTAATGCCAGAGTAACCTAAGTTATCTTTACCTTTTCCTTTGAGAAGTTTTGAATTTTAAATCTTAAATCAAGGAACTTTGCCACGTAAATTTTAAAAATAATTTAATATGTGGACGAGTACTGCCAGATTAACACTTTCGATGAACTGTCATAAAAACATTTGATTGCAAAATGCGAAATACCTTGTTTCTACTGTTGATAAAAATATATACTCCAATATATTAAATGTAGTAAAAATATTGATTTTTTACTTTCAATTTCTGAAGAAATACTGTAGAAATGACGGGCACGGAAATTTAAAGGCAACTTCGGAGTCGGTAAATACCATTTTCATTGCTATTTGTACTGCCATGCTACGGAAAAATAATTTAAAACCTCAATTGTAATTTACAATTGTAATTTACAATGCGGAAACCNGTACTGCCATGCTACGGAAAAATAATTTAAAACCTCAATTGTAATTTACAATTGTAATTTACAATGCGGAAACCTTTTGCAAAAATTCATTTTACAATTTTTAAATTTGGTGTTTGTGACACATCTTTACTATAGAAATTTGTAATATTTCAGTTGTAAACAAGTTGTAAACAACCACTTGTAATCGTAAAAAGGGATTTGTAATTGTGATTTGAACGTTTGTGCTTTATGAAACGTAAAATTGTAAAATTATAAAAAAATTTTTCACAAATTTACAAACTTTTGTGAAACTAGGCCCTGACATTCCTACGCCACTTTTGTAAAGGTTATACACTGGAGATCAGAATTTACTACGCATAGTGAAAGTCTTAACTAAAAAAGGCATGCAGAAAAAATGAGAGGGAAGAGAACCCTCGATCTCATTCCTCTGCTCAATTTCCCTCCAGAGATTTGCGCGCCTAAACTTATCTAACTGATCATCAGTTGCAACTAGGGCTTCCAGAACCGTAAACTTTTCTAGTACCGGGAAACGGTACTCACGGTGCCAGACCTACCGGGTATCCNGTACTGCCATGCTACGGAAAAATAATTTAAAACCTCAATTGTAATTTACAATTGTAATTTACAATGCGGAAACCGTTTGCAAAAATTCATTTTACAATTTTTAAATTTGGTGTTTGTGACACAGCTTTACTATAGAAATTTGTAATATTTCACTTGTAAACAAGTTGTAAACAACCACTTGTAATCGTAAAAAGGGATTTGTAATTGTGATTTGAACGTTTGTGTTTTACGTAAAATTGTAAAATTATAAAAAAAATTTTCACAAATCTACAATTGTAGCATTGTAAACTTTTGTGAAACTAGGCCCTGACATTCCTACGCCACTTTTGTAAAGGTTATACACTGGAGATCAGAATTTACTACGCATAGTGAAAGTCTTAACTAAAAAAGGCATGCAGAAAAAATGAGAGGGAAGAGAACCCCCGATCTCATTCCTCTGCTCAATTTCCCTCCAGAGATTTGCGCGCCTAAACTTATCTAACTGATCATCAGTTGCAACTATTCGATCTTCGATCAGATCGAGATCAACAAAGATCGAGATCGGGATCGACTTTCTTTGTTGAACAGAAGATCGAGATCGAGATCGGCACCTTTTTTACAGTTGGTAGGAAGATCGAGATCGAGATCGAAAGCTACCTTATCTTTTGTCGAAAGATCAGGATCGAGATCGACTTCCACCGATCTCTCGATCTAGAGATCGAGGTTGATAGTCGTCGATCAAGAGATCGAGATCGAGATCGATATTTTCACAGAGTGTTCGAGATCGAGATCGGCTAATCTGATTAACCAGTGAGTGAGAATTAATTAGAAACTATCAAGAGAAACTCAATATTCTCTACCACAATTGCCTTTCACCCATTCCTTCACATATATTTTGCTCAACGATGCTTCATACCATAATCAATAACCTTTCTATTTTTTATAAGGGTGTATGTTGATAGATAGAACAGCTGACCATAGTAGTTTTGCGTTTGTTACTACTAGCGTGAGGCAACGAATGGGTTCTTCATAGTTAGTGTTCATTTAACTTCTTTGTGCTCAATGAAACATCAGGTCTCAGGCNTTCATTTAACTTCTTTGTGCTTAATGAAACATCAGGTCTCAGGCCTACTCGATTTTCACCACGCTCTCAGCTACTCAATTCACGTATAAACACTCCGGAGTGTTTCATTTTCAGTTCTACATCTGAAAGGAGGCATTTTTTTCAAATAAATAAACAATTTAACCAGCAAAAAAATTACTTATATTTTGACTACATTTCATCAATAACCTAGCAGTATTATTCATATTATTATTGAAATATCCTAAATGTATAAGAAACGTGGCAAGAAGAAACGAAAAAGTATTACAATATAGCATCAAGAGTGTTATCAAAGATACCACACCGGTGTGGATCCCATTTTGAATTAATGCATCAAATGGTTGGTTAATTCTAAGCTAAAGTTATTATAATTAGCCTAAATTATTCAATGAAAATAATAGTATCTATTTCTGATGCAAAACCAGTGCAAACTGATGCAAATTATGCTACATACTGATGAATAATTTGCTTTTAAGATTATTCAACACGGATTAATAAAATTGTTAATANGCTGATTAATAAAATTGTTAACAAAGATCTCAAATGTTCTAAAAATTACAGAAAGTGGCACATATTTCATTTGAATAAAAATTTAAAATAAAACTACTATTCATTGCGGTGAGAAATGAAACATATCAATTTAAATTTAACTGCATCAAATTTTTGCGATCGGTATAGATCGAAAGAATTAGATTGACAAGGAATTATTTTAACCCAAAAGATTGAGATAGACATTGGCATAATTGTTCTTCCAACCAAAGATCGAGATCGAGATCGATCGATCTCTTGACGAAAAGATCGAGATCGCGATCGGTCTTTCTTTCGTAAAATCGAGATCGGCACCAGTCGATCATCTCAGAGAAAGATCGAGATAGAGATCGGCTCCCATCGATCTCGCCATCAGAAGATCGAGATCGAGATCGATGTCAGTGGGTTGTTCTACCAAGCGATCGAGATCGAGATCGGCACCAGTCGATCATCGCAGAAAAAGATCGAGATCGAGATCGATGGGTCAGTGTTGCAACTGTGAACTGATTTAACTGCAGCAGAGTAAAAATACCCGATTCTGAACCCCAGCACTGACCACAAAAATACACGACCCGACCACAAAAATACGCGACAAAGCTTGTCCTTGAAAACAATTGTGGCGAGAAACAGAGCAGTTCGATTATAAGGTTTGGAGTGTTACTCACGATATCATCCATACCAGAATCAAAACAATAAACAATACATAAATGTGCTTGTTCACTCTTCCCATGGCTCATGGATTGTTGGATGCCCTTCTGGCCCCATGCTTAACTAGGAATAAGTCACAACCCTTTTGAATAGTAATGAATACCGTTCGACAAATGTTTCTGTCTACCGCCCATGCGAAGCTTACTGAATAATCTAAGCGAACTGGTCTTTTCCTCTCCACAATGGTTTCCGAGGGCTACCTTCGTCGTGTATTTTTGAGGTCGGGTCTGGTGCTTTAGTGGTCGGTGTTGGGGTTCGGAGTAGGGTATTTTGACTGTTTTAGTTTGAATTGTGGCTATTATTGTTCAATTACTGGATGTCAATTTCTGATTTCTGGATTCAAGCACTCGTCGTCCTTTCGGGAATTATTTAATATTTAAAAACTTCCATCAGTTCAACTACAAAAGGCTTCATTGTACCTTTTCATCAAGTTTGGAGGAAACTCGCACTGGTAAATAATTTATTCCAAAATTGTTGGCAAAATTTAATTGCGAAATTTAATTGCGAAATACCTATTTTTCGCAATTATTTTTAGCAACGTCTAACCTAAAGACTGAATTATCTAAATCCAATCCTAAATGGTTGAATCACCCATAGTGAGAGCAAAACTTTTCTAAATTTTTTTCAAAAAAATGTTTTTTTCAATTTTTTTGGGTTGGACTGAACCAAAGGGGGCTCAAAAAAAACTTAGAAAAAATTTCAGAACCGTGTTATGTGTCCCTCTTGAGCGACCAAATAACCTCTACAAAAGTTGGTTAGAATGATTCAGTGACCAACTTTTTCTAATAAACTTTTTCTGTGATCACTTGTTAAAATTTTGAAAATTTTGAAAATTTAAAAAAAGATGGAAAAATTTCACAACCATATTATGTGTCCCTCTTGAGCAATGAAATGACCTCTACAAATGTTGCTTAGAATAGTTCAGTGACCAACTTTTTCTAATGAATTTTTTCTCTGTGATCAACTGTTGAAGTGTTTGAAGTTTTGAAGCAATATGCATTCGTTGTTAGGATTAGGATTCGTTAGGTTGTTAGACTAGGTTGTTAATTAATAGAATATTTCAGTAATATTTTGTTATAACGCGAAAGAAATGGCGGCGCGCAATCTCCGGTGCGCTTCGCGCGCCTTCGATAGCTGTTGAACGAGCCTTCGGCTCGTTCAAATGCCGCGGGTAAATGTGGTCTGAACTACCTGAACGCGATATCCGTTACAGGTATGCAATCACGCTCAACTAACCCAATCACGATTGTGCATGTTACCGATCCGTGTTAGCATGAATACGTCTATTACCCAACAAAACAATAGACAAAAACACCTCTCAACCTTACGTAATTACAAGTAAAAACTTCAAAACTTTGAACAGTTGATCACAGAAAAAAAGTTTATTAGAAAAAGTTGGTCACTGAATTATTATAAGAAACATTTGTAGAAGTCATTCCATCGCTTAAGAGGGACACATAAATTGCTGGTGAAATTTTTCTTTTCAAATTTTCAAAATTTTCAAAAATTTGAAGTGATCACAGAGAAAATTTTTATTAGGAAAAGTTGGTCACTGAACTATTCTAAGCAACATTTGTAGAGGTCATTTCATCGCTCAAGAGGGACACATAACATGATTGTGAAATTTTTCAATGTTTTTTTAAATTTTCAAAATTTTCAAAAATTTGAACAAGTGATCACAGAGAAAATTTTTATTAGGAAAAGTTGGTCACTGAACTATTCTAAGCAACATTTGTAGAGGTCATTTCATCGCTCAAGGGGGACACGTAACATGATTGTAAAATTTTTACCGTTTTTTTTGCTGGGAGGATCTAATGGGAATATTTTGAGCCCCCTTTCGTTCAGTCCAACCTTTTTTTTTACCGTATCAGGACATTCTGAGAAGCGATTCTGAACATTTTTGGAAAATTTTCCAAGTAAAAAATTTGAAAATTTATTTCTAAGTCCAAAATTTTGATTTTGGGTTTCACCATAACCCAAAACAATTCTTACACAAAAGTTGCTCAGAATGAAAATTTGAACAACTTTTTCAAATAACAATTTTGTCTGTGGTGACCCATTCAGATCAAAAGTCAGGTCAAAGGTCAGGTGAATTTACATTGCACTTATGGGTGGGGGCAAGGTAAAATTTTCTAAGTGTTTTTGAAAAAATTTTCAAAGTTAAAACAGAAAAGTTTTGCCCCCACTATGGGTAATTAAAACCCTAAATTTTCATTAAACAGTGAAGTTTTGTAACAGAAAAAAAGGCTCGAACTTGGTTTAGTATTTTTTTTATACACCCATTTTCTTTATTAAGAATTAATTTGATGTAAAACTACGAGAATCAAATAAGGTTTCGGTTAGGTTAGTTTTCTTTACAAATACTACTGCCATTCGGTGCACAACTCTAATTTTTTTTATAAAAATGTGTTTATGGTTAGAAAACTTTCACCATGCCNTACTACTGCCATTCGGTGCACAACTCTAATTTTTTTTATAAAAATGTGTTTATGGTTAGAAAACTTTCACCATGCCTAGTAGGGGTAAAAATACTATACAATTTGGGAATTGGAATTTTTTAGTGATATTGTAAAGCTTTATCATATGGCATCATTATTCATTTAAATGCTTCAGTTTTGCGACATGACCATTCAGGCAACGACCTAACCTTAATTTAAGCACAAATTTCTAATAATCCCAAACATTGTTTTCGTTGGTCCCATCGTATATCTTTCCAATACAGGATAGGGCAGAAGTAAATACATACACATGGAGAAAGTTTATCCAACCCAAAATGATTACTTTAATACAGTGTGGCAATGCCATGGAGACCATTTTTGTTTATGGTTACGATTGGTCCGAATTGAGAAACAAGGAAGAAGATGAAGAAGAAAGAGGTCATTGCCCTTTCAGATCTCGAAGAGTCAACATCACTTACTCTCTCTCTCTCTCTCTTAATTATTCCTTTTTTAATTGTTTGTTCTTTTGTTATTTTAATTATTAGTTTAAATTGAAGTTCTTAATTAATTAACTTACCTTTTCCTAAATTCTATTAACTTAATTTAATTCACTCTACCATCTGACGCTACACCTACCCCCACAAAAGCTGACGAGCAAGATCTTGGACCAATCGTCACACCTGTTGGATCCTTTGGTGGACAGACAACGGCAGACCGCTCCTCATTAACAGCAAGCGACAATTCTGGATATTTGGTATACTTTTAATACATCATTTTTATCCGTGAGGGATCCGGACATTATAAGTGTCATTCCAATTTTAAATCGCTTTCATACCTAAGAAGTGGATTTGACCTCTGAGGTCAAGGCTCAACATTTGGCATTTTCAGCTCAGCTCAGCTCAGAACTTTCTCGTGTTATTACGTTTAAATTCAGTTCATTGACCCTTGTTGAGCTCAAGTTTCATTCATCAGCTATTCCACTCTGCTCCGCTCAACTTATTGAGAACATTTTTTTGGAAACAAAATTCTTTCTTCACCTAAATTTTTTTTTTAATTTTTCGAGATACCGTTAATTTTTTTAAATCTTTTAGAATAATTTTTCATTTTTTTTTCTTTCCTTTATTTACAATTACAATTTACCGTTAACATTCGCCTAATTTTCTTTTGGATTTTTTTTGGGGTTGACTTTTCTTCAAAAGTCTCACATTCTAATCTCGTTTATTACGCTTTGAAAATTATGTGGAACTTTTTGGATAACCCAGATTCTACACAAAATCGTTCCGCTAGCCTTTCTAAAGGAGATATGGAAGAATTGTGGGTGATGAGGCTTTGCTTATTCCAATCGTGAATAATAGGTCGGTGCCTTCGATTCCTATCCGAACGCCGAATATTTCTACAAAACCTCCTCCAATTCCAGAAAGACTTTACAAATCTCCTTACCAGCTTCCTACGGTTCCACCCCGTACATTTAGAAGTTCGGTTGTACCGTCGCCTGTAAAATTGGAAACTGTATCCAACAGTGTGGCGAAGAAAAAAAACATTTGTTTAAAACAGTGTTTAAAACATGTTTAAAACAACTTGTTTTTTTTTTTTAAAACAGTGTTTTAAACAAACTGAACCTTAGCTGCAACACACACGACAAATGGACGATAAAATCCCTATTTGCATTTTTTTATTAATATTGCACTACGCATTAATCGATGTCCTGACGACTACACGTCTAGCAGGTTCTTTTATCGCTGATCTTACAATTCAATTTTTTTTACATATAGAAAACTTCCTTAACAATTAAATATCAATTTCAGTTGTTTCTTACGTTAATCTAGGTCGTGTGTGTTGTATTTCATTCTGAACTGGGATTTTCATGGTTAAAAACAAAACTTAAAAAAAAACTGTTAAAAAACATAAAAAACATAAAAAACATAAAAAACATAAAAAACAGTTTTAAACAATAAAAACGTTTTTTATGTTTTTTAAATAAAAAACAAAAAAAACAGCAACACTGGTATCCAAGCAGATGAATGCAAATTTGACACCTTTCCTTTATCCACCTAACTTTACCGTTCCTACCTTTCCGATTCACGAGGCTATAAAATTTGTGAGACGATTTGACGGTTCAACCGACCCTCGTGATTTCATTGGAAGATTAACGGGTGCAGCGGAAAAAAAGGGACTGATGTAAATTTCATATTTTGATCAAGTTCCTGCAAATATAAANAAACCTAAAGTTACTTATTTTGTTCCACCTGCTGTGATGTCTATGGAGACACAACAATTTGGACAACAAACAAATTTTCGCTCACAGGTTCCGCCTTTTCATAATCCTGTCGTTCCTATGTATTCTCGATCTCCAACCAATGAACCTATCTGTGATTATTGTCACGAACGGGTCATGTAATTAGATATTGTAAAAAACGACCGGATAATAAGAACCACCAAGATTTCTCGGGAGGATACCGGGGCAATCTAATGGGTAATTGGAACTCGGGATTCCAGGGATCAAGACAGAGATTCCAAAACTCACAACAACAAGGCTTTAGACAAAATTCTGATCAATCGGTTCAAAATTTCACTCCACGACAGATGACATATTCTCAACAGTACTCACAGCCGAATAACTCGTATTCTCAACAAGGATACGCCTATCATTGTCCACCACCACAGTTTGATCAACAACCGTCTCAAAACAATCCTAACCAACGACCCAATTCCAACGTCCCTAAAACTAAAGAGTCTGGTGTTACAAGACCATCAGACTTCTGCCTCTCCTATCGTAAATAATAGTACATTAGATATAGTTCCAAAATCAGCCGAATTCGTGAAAATCACAGATTTGTCGTCTCGTTGTAGTTCTTGTTTCGATGCCTATTCGTTAATTCGTTCACTTTGTCGTTTAGTTAAGGGTACCAAAATAGACGCCGCAATTCAGGACTCTGAATATCCTGTTTGTGTTTCTACCGAAAATTAGTAATAAGTCTTCTCCTGTTTGCGTTTCTGCCGAATTACCAAAAATTAGTAATAATTCTTCTCCTGTTTGCGTTTCTGCCGAATTACCGAAAATTAGTAATAAGTCTCCCTCTGTTTCCGTTTTTGCCGATCTGCCAAAAAATAGTAATAAGTCTTCTCATGTTTGCCTTTTCGCCGATTTGCCGAAAAATATTAATAAGTCTTCTCAAACATCATGCGATGTTTGCGTTTCTGCCGATTTGCCGAATTTTAGTAATAAGTCTTCTCAAACTTTGGGCTATGATTTTCTGCCATTATGCCGAACATTTGCCGAATATTTGTTAGATAATGCTGCCGAAATTATGAATAAGGATATTTCTGTCGCCAATAATGATTATTCTCAACAAAAAGCAATTCAAGAATTGGGTACGTTGTTAAACACTTCTAATGTAGAATTCTTCTAATGTTTCTAAAGATTTGTTCCATCATTCCATAAAATTTGATTCTAGGGAAATCAAATCTCTTATTGATACGGGTGCCTCGATTTCAGCGATAAACCCAAATTTATTACCGTTAATTAATTCTAATATTATTACCGAGAAATCCGTTACACCTTTTCTTATCCGACTTTCTATTGGTCAATCACAAACTAACTCAATTAATAAGGTGGTTCGACTTTGTTTTACCTTAAATTGTTTCGAGTTGGAATGGGATTTTTTTTGTTATACCGGGTCTAAGTAACGAAATTGTGATTGGTATGAATTTTTTAAGTCACCATCATACGACTTTGCGTTGTGACTTTCTTTCGCTGGAGATTCTGCCAATCAATTCCGATATCACGACACATGGAATCTCAGACGTTGAGGATTTGTGTAGTGTGGAGTTTCCGGATATTCTACCCTCCACCTTTCCTGAGCCACCTGCAGTGGATATAATTCCGAAGGATAGTCGGGTTTTCTTATCTTCATGTCTCTTGGTACCGCCAAATTTTTGTTACAAACTAGAATTTCATATAGAAAATTCAATATCAGGCTTAATCAGAGTTTCACCTTCCTGTGCACTTCAAAATTCTAAACTTTTAGATATCGGAAATTTTTTAACAATGGTATCAAACGGAATTGTTCACACTTGGATTTCTAATATCGGTAATCATCCTGTTCAATTAAGGCAACATGAGATTCTTGGAATTTTTGAAGTAGNTAACAATGGTATCAAACGGAATTGTTCACACTTGGATTTCTAATATCGGTAATCATCCTGTTCAATTAAGGCAACATGAGATTCTTGGAATTTTTGAAGTAGCGGATGAATCTATGATTCAATGTTCACTTGAGGAGTTCCAATCTCCTAAATCGACGAAACTTAGTGGTTCTTTAGCATCATTGAATTTATTGAGTACGATTTCGACCGAGACCATATTACCAGAATTCTTGTCTGAAGTCAAAATAGGTGCCAATCTTTCAAATATTGAGAAATCTCAAATTTGTTCCGTCCTTAACGAATATCAAGATGTTTTCGTCTGATCCTACAAAACTTGGGCGAACAAAATTAACAACACATAAAATTGATACTGGCAATTTCTCTCCTATTTAACAACATCCTTATCGGGTTTCATTTGTAGAAAGACAAGAAATTAATAAATCAATTGATTANTAAAATTGATACTGGCAATTTCTCTCCTATTTAACAACATCCTTATCGGGTTTCATTTGTAGAAAGACAAGAAATTAATAAATCAATTGATTATATGTTAACGAGTTGTGTTGTTTCCCTTCGAATTCTCCTTGGTCTTCTCCAGTTGTTCTAATTTCTAAACCAGATGGGTCTTGGAGATTTTGCGTTGATTACTGAAAGATTAATTTACTAACAAGGCGAGATAGTTATCCATTCCCACGCATGGACGATGCCCTTGACCGTCTAAGGGATCCTAAAAAATTTTCTACGACGGATTGTGATCAGGCTTACTATCAAGTGGGAATGGACCCTGCCGATGCACCTAAAACCGCTTTTGTCACACCTGATGGCTTGTACAAATTTAACGTTATGCCTTTTAGACTTTGTAATGCACCTGCTACTTTCCAGCGGCTTATTGATTCAGCGTTGGGTTCATTAAAATGGTCAGTTTGCTTAGTATATTTAGACGATATTATCGTGTTTGGAAAAATTTTTCAGGACCATTTAAAACGCCTTAAACTTGTTCTACACGCATTGAGACACGCCTCAATGAAATTAAAACCGGCGAAGTGTTCTTTTGGGGACTCAGAACTCAAATTTTGGGTCATATTGTTTCCGCAGACGGTATTTCTCCAAATCCGGCAAAAATCCGTGCAGTTCGTGAGTTTCCAACTCCCAAAAATGTCTCAGAGATTCGTTCTTTCGTCGCTCTATGTTCGTATTACCGACCATTCATTAAGGATTTCTCTAGAATTGCTAATCCTTTACACAATCTTGATAAAAAAGGGGTTCAATTCGGTTGGANATTCATTAAGGATTTCTCTAGAATTGCTAATCCTTTACACAATCTTGATAAAAAAGGGGTTCAATTCGGTTGGACTTCAGAGGCAGAGCAAGCATTTAGTGACCTTAAGAAAAAGCTTTGTACGGCTCCAGTGTTAGCGTATCCTGACGAACACGCCCCGACTTTCCTTCATACCGCTGCTTGTGGTCATGGAATTGGAGCAACTCTTTGTCAAACTCAGAATAGGAAAGAGAGAGTCATTGCTTATGCCTCTCGTCGTCTTTCTCCTACTGAAAGAAATTATGGTATTCCACAGAAGGAATGTTTGGCAATTGTTTGGGCTGTAGGATTATTCCGTCCATATCTTTATGGTAGACACTTTGATGTCATTACTGATCACCATTCCCTCTGTCATCTGATAAATTTGAAAGATCCAAATGCTCAATTAGCTAGATGGGCTTTACGTTTGCAACCATACGATTTTACCGTTACTCACCGTTCGGGTAAAAAACACACAGATGCTGACGTTCTCTCTCGTTTTCCCGTCGATCCAGCAGACAGCTGTATAGATTTGAGTTTCGAAGCTTCTTTATATGGTATACACGTTCCTAGGGTTGAATATTTACGTTCTATTCAAAAAGTGGATTTAGAGGAACTCCAATACGCTGAACCTCGTTTCCGAAAAATTATCGATTTTCTTAAACAAAACGATTCAAACGATAGATCTTTATAGAAACCCTGGGATATTGAAGATTATCAACTTCAGATTTTATATCGAAGTAATCCTAACGAATACGGTCGTTTGTGGTGTTTGGTTATTCCAACAAAAATAAGCAACGAGTTAATTACCGATATTCATGTTACTTCTTGTGGTCACTTGGGATTTTTCAAAACTTGGCATTCAATTAAATCTCGATACTACTGGCCAAGCATGTACAAACATGTACTTCGTTTCTTACGCAGTTGTTCTACCTGTCAGTTACATAACCTCGCTCCTATAAAAGGTCAAAGTAATCCAATGGAACCACCGTCTTTTCNGCTGTACTTGTCAGTTACGTAACTCCTATAACGTCGCTCCTATAAAAGGACAAAGTAATCCAATGGGACCACCGTCTTTTCCGTTTGAAGCAGTTGGTATTGATTTTATCGGTTCACTTCCAATGACACCAAGACGTAACCAATATGCACTTACCGTTACTTGCCTTTTAACACGATATATCGAGGTTTCTCCAGTCTATTCCGCAGACTCTGAGTGTGCAATTAGAGTACTGGAACGTGACTTGATCAATCGTCATGGATGTCCAATTAAAATCCTTACCGATCAAGAAACACATTTCACTTCTATGGAATTTTCTCACTTTGCTACAACTCGGGGAATTAAATTGATTCGCACATCTCCATATCATCCTCAGGCTAACGGAATTGACGAAAGGGTTATTGGCAACAGTTAAACGTACACTCGCTAAATGTGTCCAAGCTAACCAAAGAGATTGGGATTAACTCCTTCCACGAGCTGCTTTTGAAATGAATTCGACAGTTCATAAAATTACGGGTCATTCTCCTTACTTTTTGGTCTATGGTCGAGAACCAAATTTACCTTGCGATAATTTTTTATCGACTTTACGAGATTTACTACAAAATGACGAAACCGAAGAAGAACAGAGTGTTTCTGCACCTTGTGTTCAAGAAGCTTTAGCAGAAGCACGGCGTAATACAATTGTTCCTCAGAAAAATGTACAACAATTATTTAATTCCACTCATCATCCGATTACTGATGAAAAGACCAACTAGTAATGTTAAAGAAATTTACGTGTAAACCGGGTCTATCAACTAAGTTGGCAGAAAAATGGACAGGTTTTTTTCTAGTTATCAAACATACTAGTCCAACAAATATAGCAATTGTGACTTTACCGGGGGCTAAAAAATACAAAAAACTCGTATTGTTTCCATACAAAATGTTAAATTATATCATACTTTTGACAATACCGATAGAAATTTTTCGTTAGAGCTAGATAACTTCCCACATTTGGAATTAGATTCTGATTTACCAAATTTGTCTTCTCCACCTTCCATTCAATCCTCAAATGATGATATGCCCAATCTATCAGCACAAAAGGACTTACCGTGTTATGATTTTTCGAATAACCAGGATACAATTATTTCACTTCCACATAAAAGAATACACGATTCTATTGGTTTTGTTAAAAACAAATCAGAATTAATTCACCCTCCTTGGAAAAATCGTCTAAGACCTAGACAAAATCCACGTCCTCCCCGAGACAGAATTAGATCGATTGATTCCGATTAATTACCGACTTCCTGTTTCTTATTTACTTTCTTAATCACACAAACACTTACTTTATAATCGTATTTACCGAAACTCTTATATATCCCNTCTTATTTACTTTCTTAATCACACAAACACTTACTTTATAATCGTATTTACCGAAACTCTTATATATCCCTTAAGAGAAATTGGACGTCTAACATGATATTCCAATCAAACTGGGGAAACATGGAAATAAATCNTTATATATCCCTTAAGAGAAATTGGACGTCTAACATGATATTCCAATCAAACTGGGGAAACATGGAAATAAATCTAGACCACTAAAAGTATACATCCCTAAAGGTAGCCTATCTTACTTTTAAAAAGTTTGTCGGTTTCGTAATTTTCGATCAAATATCTTCATACAAAAAAACCTTCCATTGTCTATTAGAATTGAAAAAGAAAGAAGGCAACAAGGAAAACTCAGAAATGGACATCAGAACACACAACGGAAGAAAACTAGTGAATCGATGAATCTTCTTTCAAAAAGCAGTTCTCCATCCTGAGGAATAGGCAACCCAATCAATAAGAAAGAAAACAAGAAAGAAAACACCAATATAAGAACAATTCCCAACCCTCTTAACTCAATATCAATATTTTACTACAACATAACAGGTATTAAAAATAAAAACCAACTCTTTTACGAGGAACTGGCCAAAGCGAACCCATCTATTTTTTGTCTCACCGAAACAATGAGTAAAGCGACGGAATTCAACCACCAACTCCTGAGTAAATACAAAAAAAATTGTAATTCCAGCAAAGCAAAATCCCAGAGGACGACCATACGGAGGAATTATAATAGGATTGAAAAATAACCTTAACCAAAACTTCGAGATCATACAGATGACGTCATCCATAGTCTTCGCGAAATTTAATCCGCCACAATATTGGGACGTCCCTCCGTTTATAATTGTACTGACGTACATCCCTCCGAACAAACCATACAACATCGAAATACATGACATATTCCGCACAATCAGTGAACTCTCATTGAATAACAACAAAATTTTGTTCATGGGAGATATGAATGGCAGAATTGGAGCACACAACTCAATAATGGGAGGGAAAAGAATTTCCGAAGATAGCAATACGAACACAAGAGGTCAACTGCTCCTCGACCTAAAGCAACGAGACAGGTCTAAACATTACCTTGAAGGAGACAAAACAGGCAGGATTACGTTTATTAGCGATGCCAATGGAGGAAGAAGCACGATTGACCTCATTCTTTATACAACCCAAATGGAGGAATATATTTCCGAATTCACAGTTGTAGAAATGTCACAATCAACCCATTTCCCAATATCTGTAAACTTATTCCAAAAGCCGACCATAACTAACAGCAGGAAGAAGCAAGAATATACACAACTCAAAGTTCCAACTATAGCAGAAGAAATACAAATACTCAAAAAAAAGTTAAATACCAAATTAGAGCTCCTGGATCCAAAGTGTGACGTCACAGAATACTTTAAACAACTCACGACGACAATTAAAGAAATTACTGTCACAACACAAATAAAGAATAAACCACCGGACGCAAAATTAATAGCAAAACCGAAATGGTACGACAAAGAATGCCGTTCAGCTCGCTACCTCATGAACAATGCACTTAGAAAGTTTAGAAGGAACACTAACTCAACGGAGATCCAACAGAAAACCGCTAATTACATAAGCAAAAAAAAAATAATACAATGAAATATACAAGCCAAATCAAATGAGCACTAAGAAAAAATTGAACAAAAATTTCTTAACCTCAAAAATCCGTCGGAATTCTGGAACTCAATAAAACTGTCAAAACCCAAAAACCTTCATCAAAATACAACTAACCAAGAAGAATGGTTCAAACATTTTAGCCATACCTTCCAACAAAATCAACCACAATTGAGTGCGACGTCGCAAAAGGAGATGACAAATCAGACAGACATATATCTCGACAGCGAAATCAGCATCTTTGAAGTCAGGATTGCAATAAAAAAATTAAAAAGTAAAAAAGCCCCGGGACCAGACAGTATCCCAAATGAAATTTGGAAACTTTTTTCTACAAAGGCTGTCGAAAGACTCACCCAAGAATTCAATATAGTCTACTCTAATGGAATAACACCAAAAGACTGGAGCGAAGCCATAATCCTACCTATCTATAAAGGTGGAGACAAAAATGAACCAATTAATTATCGACCAATCTCGCTCCTCAATACCATCCTAAAACTCTTCACCACGATACTAAATGAAAGACTTCTACGATGGATGAAAAGAAACAACAAAATTTCGGAATACCAAGCTGGATTCCAAAAAGGTAGAAGCACAATTGATCACATCTTTGTACTAACGGCCATGATACAAGTCCAACTTCTCAAATCACAAAAACTATATGCATGTTTCATAGACTTAGCCAAAGCATTTGACACACCAAACCATGCACTCCTCTGGTCAACCCTCTACGAGGCCGGCGTCTCAACTAAATTCATAAACATCTTCAAAAGTATTTACTCGCAAGCTACGGCGAGTGTAAAAGGTGGAGTGGGACGTCCCAAAAATTTTAAAATGGAAAGAGGTGTATTACAAGGTGAAGTTGTCAGTCTATCTCTGTTCAACCTCTTCATTGAAGAGCTAAACACTAAATGTAGCACGTGTCTTTTAGAAGGAATCCGCATAAATGGACGTAAAGTACACTGCCTTTTATATGCCGACGATTTAGTAATTGTGGCATCATCGCAAGAACTACTACAAGAGAAAATCAACATAGCATCTAAATTCTTTAAATCGAAACACCTCCAAATTAGCATAAAGAAAACGAAAGTGGTCATTTTTAGAAAAGGAGGACGAATCAAAAAATCAGATAAATTTACATGGAACGGTAATCCTGTTGAAATAACAAATCGCTACAAATACTTAGGAATTACTTTCTGCTCGTCGGGCCTAACAAACCTATCTGCCCAAGAAGCAAAAACAAGAGGGCTAGCAGCAACCGCCACAACACTACACACTCTAAAACGACCAAAAGTCGTCTCGCTAAATTCAACAAAGAAACTCCTATCATCAATCATTAACTCAACAACAACGTATGCAGCAGGAATTTGGGGTCTTCCACACGCCGAGAAAATTGAAAAAGTCCAGCAGCAATTCTTAAAGCGAACACTACACCTACCATGGTCTATCTCAAGATACATCCTAAGACTTGAGACTAGGACGACCCATATTTCAGCCGAAATATCCAAACTAGCGATTGGTTTCTGGATCAGGATACTCAAAAGCAAGAAGAACACCCTTCTCCGTGCTGCTTATACTGAACTTCGGAAAAAATCCGATTGTCAAAACGAAAATAAATACAACTGGTGCTCTCAAATGGAAAAACTTTTCTCAACTGTTAATCTCGACCACCTATGCATAGCAGAGGATGCGGATTTAACTCAACATTGGAAAAAAGAAATAATTCGAAGAATCAAAGCTAAATTATACCAAGAGGACTACGGAAAAACGGAAAAGTCAAGTAGAATTCCAGGTTTCCTCAATACTAAAACAACATGTGGAGCAGAACCGTACCTCAATCAAAATAATTTTAACTATACAGTCAGAAATATAGCAAACATCAGACTCGGACTCAACACTATCAGATCAGAAGGAGGCAGAAGAATCGACCTCGGAATGTGGGAAAGAAAAATATGAAATTTCTGCGGAAACAAGAGCTCCCTAGACCACCTTCTATTCCAATGCCAAAACACAGAACAACTAGGACGTCCTACATTCTTCCCTAAACACGGAGAAAACCTAGAATTTTTCAAATTTCTTGCAAGCACCAAATTACTACCAAATCAATACAAAGTTTTACACATATTCTTACTCAATGTATCAAACCTTTTTCAAAACAGCCATTGATTGGGCTCTGCCATATCAACTAATAATTAAATAAAAAAACTATATATCCCTTAAAATCATAATTTACAGTAACATGGACATGGATATGGAAATTGATCTTATCGACCTAGATTCAATCAAGATGAAAAATTTCTTGGAAGACGAGGTCGTCCTTTTTTCCAGATACTCCCGGGGAAACTGAGGTGTTGGGAGAGCTTCTGGGACCAGCAGGAGAAGTAGAATGGCTTCTCCGTAAACTAACACCACCACCTCGCACCCAACTCGCTTCAGAAGTGTGGGTGATCATTTCATCATTTTCTTCNAAGTACATCGTAGGCGCAAGTCCCCGTCTCCTTGTCGATAACCCCCGTTAAAAGTTAAAATTAAAATTACTTTGCAATTCGCGTGAAATTTATGAAGTTTTCATCATTTTCTTTCCTTCGTTTTTTTTTCTTTCAAACCCTTTCCCTTTTCATCGTGAGGACACGATCCAGGACGCAGCAATAAGTGCTGCGTTCCAACTAGAATTCATCCAAAATAAATTGGGATGTCCACAGTGCTATTTACCCATGAAGCTGGAAAAAAAGTACAAATTGCAAATGAGATAGACATGCAGACGAAGCCACATGCCAACTTGCAGTCCATTGGTAGGGACATTTCTTGAAATTGTTTTACTAAAATCTTCAAATTAGTATATTCTTTTTTTCNCTTCAAGTTAGTATATTCTTTTTTTTTCCGCTTTCCTGTTACAAGTGCAACATTTGAATGTGACGTGACGCTTAAAATTACGGTAGACTTATGCTTTCCGCCGAGACGTATGTGGAGTAATTCACTCTCATGATGAACCCATTGGTGGACTAGGTGATGTTGTAGATGTCAATGAGTCCCACTTGTTCACAAGGAAATATTAGGGAGGCTGCAAGTTTTCATCATTTATGTTTTACAGTCTGGCTCAATCGAGAAAAGTCCCGGCCCAAGTCCTAAAAAATCCCGGCTTTTCGCCGGGTAAAATGTTAGCCAAAAAAAGTTCAAAAATAGTTTAGACCGAGAATTTTCTGCCCAAGCCTGGGTTTTTCCCAGAGATGGTAAGTATCAATAGCAAAATATAAATTATTCCTAGTTATTTCTCTTTGAAATATCCTTCCTTTAGTCTATGATTCCTTGTATAGAAAAGAAAATTAAATAGGATTAAAGATATCCCTATAAATTTACAAAATTTGGCTAGACAAATTGAATTAATTGATGTTGTTTACTGCTCCTCAAATATTAGCATGCAGGGCAATGATAAATAATAATATTTACACATTAATTCCTAAGAATTAAAGAGAGGTTATATGGAACTTTAAACCATTCCGGACAACGATGGAGGAAATAAAAATTCTGCGGATAAATACCAATACACACTATATGCTAACTGCCAATTATATTAATGTGTTTATCTGGGAAAAGTTTAACATATATGGCAATGTTGCAAGAAATAATAATAATCAAAGATATCGGATAGCTAGCAAAATATCGAATTGATTGATATGTATCATAAATATCCCGAATTCATTATACCTGATTTTCCCCGACTACGGAGATATCCCGGCCTGGACGGGATATTTTCCGACTGAGCCTAACTGTTCAAGTATATACGACACAAAGTCAAAATCACAATTCTGCTACATATTTCGAAGTTGCATAGGAGAGCTCGTCTACATAATAAAAGACGGTCGGTAGTTGATAATCCATACCAGACCTCGCAAACGAGGTCTGATTTTTAAAACCCCAGACCTCGCAAACTACAGTACATGGGACGAGCGAAGAGGCCGATTTTGAGTGCCTGACTAAAAAATTGACAAAATGCTGACCAAGAATAGCTGACCGAGTTATCGGAAAACTCGGTCGGGTATCATCGCTCAGTATTTTGTCAACTTTTTAGTCAGGGCCCTCAAAATCGGCTTCTCCGCTTGTAGTACTGTAAACATGGCGTATTGATTTCCGCATGTCTGGTTCTGAATATGTGAAATTTTGCTCTTTAAGTTATGCTTTCAGTTCAAATTTATAAGTTTTATTTTTTAAATTGTCTTGCATTGTGTTAAATTTTCCTAACACAACAAATACAGTGTTGGACAAATTTATAGCCAAGTGTGAAGCTACTTTTGACCCGTGCTCTCTGCTGGAGAATGTCCTTGGCTATAGTTATGTCCACATTTTTTTTAAATTTATTCAGTCAAAATGATATATTTATGTGAAAGAGCATTCAAAAGTAAGGAAACGTATAAAGAATCAAGTCTCCAAGATCAAAGGGCTAAAAGATATGATTTATTGTAGGGATGCCCCGAATAGTGGTATTCGTAAAAATTTAAAATATGAATATTCGTATTCGAAATGAAACCNGTCTACATAATAAAAGACGGTCGGTAGTTAATAATCCAGACCAGACCTCGCAAACGAGGTATGATTTTTAAAACCCCAGACCTCGCAAACTACAGTACATGGGACGAGCGAAGAGGCCGATTTTGAAAGCCTGACTAAAAAATTGACAAAATGCTGACCAAGAATAGCTGACCGAGTTATCGGAAAACTCGGTCAGGTATCATCGCTCAGTATTTTGTCAACTTTTTAGTCAGGGCCCTCAAAATCGGCTTCTCCGCTTGTACTTATGTACTGTAAACCTGGCGTATTGATTTCCGCATGTCTGGTTCTGAATATGTGAAATTTTGCTCTTTAAGTTATGCTTTCAGTTCAAATTTATAAGTTTTATTTTTTAAATTGTCTTGCATTGTGTTAAATTTTCCTAACACAAGAAATACAGTGTTGGACAAATTTATAGCCAAGTGTGAAGCTACTTTTGACCCGTGCTCTCTGCTGGAGAATGTCCTTGGCTATAGTTATGTCCACATTTTTTTTAAATTTATTCAGTCAAAATGATATATTTATGTGAAAGAGCATTCAAAAGTAAGGAAACGTATAAAGAATCAAGTCTNTTAATTTATTCAGTCAAAATGAGATATTTATGTGAAAGAGCATTCAAAAGTAAGGAAACATATAAAGAATCAAGTCTCCAAGATCAAAGGGCTAAAAGATATGATATATTGTAGGGATGCCCCGAATAGTGGTATTCGTAAAAATTTAAAATATGAATATTCGTATTCGAAATGAAACCNTTATTGTAGGGATGCCCCGAATAGTGGTATTCGTAAAAATTTAAAATATGAATATTCGTATTCGAAATGAAACCGAAAACAAACAGTTCGGAGGAATAATCGCCGAATATTCAAAAGCACATACGCGTTGGGTGGCTTTCGACTCGTCTTAAACAGCTTGTTCAACNGGAATAATCGCCGAATATTCAAAAGCACATACGCGTTGGGTGGCTTTCGACTCGTCTTAAACAGCTTGTTCAACAAGTCTCCTCAAAAGCTAATATACTTTGAGCTATACAGAAAGAATTTAATTTGAAAGTTTAGAAGCTTGTGCAAGATATCCCTACATGTTGGAGCTCGTGCTATCACATGCTAAATCGTCTCTTGAAATAAAAAGCTGCCATCACATATTTTTCAGGGTAAGAGTCAAAGGATTGTGAATTTGACCCAAAATTGGTATTTACTGGAAGGAGTACTTCCTCATCTTCAACCTTTTGAAGAAATAAAAATAATCATCAGTGAGTCAGAATCAATAATTTTAGAAGTACTTCCCATGTCTTATGACTCACAAATTATTTGTAAAAGGATCACTCTAAGCATTTCGGAGTAGGGAATCTGAAAGAAACTCTCAAAGTTAGCATAATAGGTTTAAAAATTTGTTCAAAAATTTAAACTACACATGCGCTACATTCTTTGTTCTGCGTTACATGTTGTCTTTATTGAAGCAGAAGCCCATAAAAATTTGGTGGTTCATCTGCTGGCAGAAATGTCTGAAAACTATANTGTTGTCTTTATTGAAGCAGAAGCCCATAAAAATTTGGTGGTTCATCTGCTGGCAGAAATGTCTGAAAACTATAAGACGCATCTCAAAATTCCGACTGCAGAAAATTCGTTTACAAGTAATATCCAAAATCTTCTTGACACCAACGAGACTCATAATTTATTTTGAAAAAATTTCGCAGGAATTTGAAGAACAAATTAAGTGCAAAATATCACAACGATTGAACAAGTCACTTTCATCCCAACAAGTAATCTTCACAAGTGAAACCAGGTCTTGGGCTACATGCACATAGAGACGCGACAGCGAATTTTAGATAGGCGATGACGATTTTAGTATTCGCGATTGACGCAAAAGCCTTCATATAGTTTGGCGACGAGAGTTTTTTAAATCGCGATGTGAGTTTTTAGATATTTTGTCGTCCCTAGGAACGATTCGCTCATATCTGTTCGAAAGAGATTTTTGTGACGAAACGCGATTTGTAATGATGAGAGATGGTGAGTTGAAAAAAGAAATCAAAGTATGACCCCTATGTGTGTTTCCACCTCACTCAACAGAGAACCTGCGGACCCGTCTTTCTCCTTTCTCTGCTTTGCTCCATTGTCTTGCATTAGCTTATGTCCAATCAAAACACTTGTTTTGTGACGATGCGCCATTCTGTAATGCTGACAGATGGTGAATTGAATTGATGGTGAATTGAGGTTTTGACCCCTGTTTGTTTCTATCTCACTCAACAGAGAACCTGCCGACCCCTCTCTTTGCTTCTCTGCTTTGTTACATTGTTTTGCATTGCTCATTTCTTCCAATCAAATATTTCAATCGCAATCGTAGGTTATGCTGTGTAATTAAGCGCGATTGAGTCTACGATTGCACATTTGTCTTTGTAACCGCGATTCAGCAAAATAGTCGTCGCGTTTGTAAAATTCGCTGTCGCTACTCTATGTGCATATACCCTTATACTGTTATACAAAATGTAGACAGGTAAGAGTTAATTTTTATCGTGGAAACAACCACTCGGCCTTTCCAAAAATGACTCTATTAGTGCGGAAGTATTTATCAGTTCCTGTCAACACAGTTTTCGGCGAACGATTATTCTTTGAAGAAGGTCTTGTATCCGAAGATAACAGTTCTCGGCTTCCTCCTGAGTATGTCAAATTGTTAACCTTCCTCAATCGTAATTTGAAAGAATTAGATTTTGAGCAAAAGTGAAAGATCTAGGCTTCTCTAAGCTTTGAGGAGTATCTTGAACAACCAACAAATTTTTATTTTAGATTATTTGGACAATTAAAGGTGAGGCACANAAATGAACACTCGGGTGTAATGAACCATATCTTACGGTCTAGCCCTTCATTTCACCATCGCAAGAGATGAACCAGACCCTATTATGTTGAAAAAGTTATGCCAATTTAATAAAATGCGTTGTGAATGAATGAAGAATTGAAGTTTTGAATCACTGCACCAACGTTTTCCCTATTATTCCGTGGCGCAGTGGACAAAATAAGACTTGTCAAATTTGGATTATCTACTATTCTTTATCCACTGTAACAGCATCTCTAAATCGTGAGTAAATCATTGCAGAATTCTGAAGATATTCCACACAGTTTTATCTACATTTTTTCTGTTCAAGTAAGTTCTTGGTTTATTTGGATTGTGAGGCTGAAGTATCTAGAAAAAGAAAATAATTGAACTAAGAAAAGTCAAAACATCGGATGTTATGAACATAACTTTAAATTTTATATTTGTTCATTATTCGGCTATAATAAACATCGGGTGTTATGAATAGAATTTTCTGGTCCTCAAGGATTCGTTATAGGCGAGGTCCACTGTATCTCCTTTCGGATATGTTTTGCAACTTTAAATAAGATTGTTACGCATTATATTGTTCATATAAATCGAACTTATATGCACAAAATATGAAAATCCTATGCTCAAATAACACCTTCCTCGTGATTTGATGAAATTTTCGAATGAAGATTATTTTAGCTAGTGTTCTCCATGAGNCTCAAATAACACCTTCCTCGTGATTTGATGAAATTTTCGAATGAAGATTATTTTAGCTAGTGTTCTCCATGAGTCTGAATCTGACTCTGACTCCCAGGGTTTCTGGGAGTCGGGAGTCATTTGATGACTCTGACTCTAAGGGTTTTGGGAGTCAGAGTCATGACTTGGGAGTCGACTGCCGGAATTGGGAGTCATGACTCTTTTGAAACATGCGCACATGGGCATATGGGACTATTTTTTTTACTTTATTTCTTTCCTACTTTCACCACTGAACGCAAGTCACAGTGGTTCCTTTTGTAATAAAAAGACCTTAGCAACAAGCAAAAAACTTATATTTTTGTAAAAATTAATTTTAAATAACCTAGGTCGGCATTGTCGCTCCGCTAAGCATATTTACCGGAAACCGAATCAATTAGGATAAACTTTACTTAAAGCTTAGTACTCAGGTGGGGATTAAACCCGAGCAAAAAGTGTGACAAATTTTCAGGCTAGGATGAGAAGAAACGTAGGAAAAAAGTTGAGCTGAAAATGTCATTTTTGCCCACTTTAAGCCAAGCGTAAAATAGAGGGTACTCACGTCAAGGCTGAGCAAAAAAAGTTTCATGTGACTAATTTTTAAATAAATTGATTTCAAAGAAAGAGTTCGGATTAATAAATTGTCACTGTCCATTGCTAATTTAAAAAGTTTAAAAATTTTTGAAAATTAACAGTCCTGATGATGAGGATGATGATTTAGTGTTTTTTTGATTTTTGAATTTTGAATTTTCAAAGATTAATAATAAAGATTTTAACTAGAAGTTATTCTCGTTTTTGAAACTTGTGAAAAACTATTAAAAAATGTTTCTAATTCCCCAAAATTTGATTTGAGATTATTTTTCTCACTTTTTGCTCGGCAGAAAAAGGGGGTCGTTCTTCCTGAGCAGAAAATGTTCTTTTTCTTCCCTGGAAGAATTTTTTTACGTTTCTGCTCTGATTTTGCCTCGACCTGAGTACCAAAATTTTCTTCCAAGCTCTAATTTAAAAAAAGTCGATTCTTCTCACTTTTTTCCCCCACCTGAGTACTATACTTAAATCTATCTTTGGGCTCATTTTTTAAATCTGGGTGGTCGCACGTAGGGTTCTGAATGACTCTGAGTCAGTGACTCTGACTCTGACTCATCGATTTCTCGGAGTCACTGGTATTGGGTGACTCTGACTCAATAGAGAAATGGGAGTCACTGAGTCCTGACTCTGAGTCACCTGACTCGTGACTCTGTGCCTTTCCAAAGTGACTCTGAGTCATGACTCCCAAGCAACAAAGCGTTACTGCTTACATCTTGCCTTTTTTGTACTAAAAAATGCTTTTCAACTCCCGCACCTCAACAAATCTGAGAGTAGAAGTTTGCTGCCGCGCTGCTAGTGTTTAGTTTGAATCACACTTGTAACTTACACCATTACACATCGAAATCCGACTCAGATTTTAATATAAATCTAAACTCAACGCTTCTAAAAATTCCAAC
>NIPM01000474.1:75188-125939 GCA_002738285.1 Holacanthella duospinosa | reverse complement strand
GTCACCTTGGTCATTTTTGAGGAAAGGCGAAGAAAGCAGAGTAAACTTTAATGTGGAACATACTGTACAGGGAGAGGCAATAACAACTGACAGGGGATACCCCACACTCCTACCAAGCACCCTCTCAAACTTACACAAATGGCCAAANGAGGCAATAACAACTGACAGGGGATACCCCACACTCCTACCAAGCACCCTCTCAAACTTACACAAATGGCCAAATAATTTATTAATTTTCTTTGGAATTTAGAGTTAATTTTAAAGATAGGTCTGTAATACTTATTACAGACTGAACTTATTAATAATTAATTTTACTGTATTTGCACTTCTTATTTGATGGTTCACAGTAAACGGATGAGCACTGTAGCGGACCATTGTTTGTTGGTAAAACTCGTCCAGATGTCGGTAGTGGTACTTGATTAGAATGTGTCGCAGATTTGGTGGTATTCGCTTGACGGATAAACAATGAACGAATGTCCAGAAAAACGAAACATCAAATTGTTAATATTGCGAATAATTTTAATTCAATTATCTTTTACAACACCGATTATTCCGATGTCACACTCATCACCCTTCCGCCAACCAATAATGGGCTTAAGTTATTCGCAAACCCTTTTTTACACCAAAATTCAATAAGTCTAAAGTAGTGTTCTCCATGACTCTAACTCTGACTCTGACTCTCATGACTCTGACTCCCAGGGTTTTTGGGAGTTGGGAGTCATTTGATGGCTCTGACTCCAAGGCTTTTGGGAGTCAGAGTCATGACTCTGAGAGTCGACTCCCAGACTTGGGAGTCATGACTCTTTTGAAACATGCGCACATGGGCATATTGGACTATTTTTTAACAAAATTTACATGCAAATATTATTTCGATAGTTATTTTTACAAAGAAATATTTAAAAAAAGTTACGAATTGCTTATTTAACCTGATGAAAGTGGCTTTTTTAGTTTCTTGTTGTCAAGGAAACTTAAAAAATTAGCAAACTTAGAAACAAGGAAACTAAATGTATGAAAAAAAATTCAATTTCAGGCCCGATTTTCCATTTTTGTCTTATGTAACTCCGGAGTCGAGAGTCATGACTCTGACTCTGACTCAGAGTCGACTCCCAAAATTCAAGGAGTCAGAGTCATGACTCCGAGAGTCGACTCCCAACATTTAGAGAGTCAGTCATGACTCTCAGAGTCAATGACTCTGACTCCGGCCAAACTGGGAGTCATGGAGAACACTAGTCTAAAGTTTAGTCTAACTTGTTGAATGCATAGCCATACGAGAGTGAATTTTGTTCAACAGAAATTATTATGATTTTTCAGGAAATTTTATCTAATGGTAGTNGAGAGTCAGAGTCATGACTCTCAGAGTCAATGACTCTGACTCCGGCCAAACTGGGAGTCATGGAGAACACTAGTCTAAAGTTTAGTCTAACTTGTTGAATGTATAGCCATACGAGAGTGAATTTTGTTCAACAGAAATTATTATGATTTTTCAGGAAATTTTATCTAATGGTAGTNTATAGCCATACGAGAGTGAATTTTGTTCAACAGAAATTA
The DNA here is from genome assembly GCA_002738285.1 of Holacanthella duospinosa. NCBI lineage: Eukaryota > Metazoa > Arthropoda > Collembola > Poduromorpha > Neanuridae > Holacanthella > Holacanthella duospinosa. The sequence goes on along the minus strand of NIPM01000474.1, from coordinate 124,391 downwards.
TTATGATTTTTCAGGAAATTTTATCTAATGGTAGTGTAAAATAGTGATTGCTGTGCAAATTGAGTCTAGTTTTGACAGGTGCTCTTGGTAACCAGCTAGCAAAAAGCTTTTGGCGAATTTAATCTTTTTCGCTGAGTTCCTTTCATATAGACTTTACATACGTATGGATTTAAGCTTACTCTCAAACTGCAACCACTAACTCCAAGTTATGCCTATTAAATACTTATGATTATGATTATAAACTGAACTAGTATTACTTAAGGTTGCTAGGAAAAATAAACCTGAAAGAATGTTAAGCCACACTTTTGTTGATTTTTGAAAACTTCGATTTTTGAAAAATAACAAACTAGACAAAGTTTACCACGTTCAACTTCATTTTTAATCCAACGAATTAGTCTGGCTTTACAACGAGGAAACGCCTCTACCATACTCGGCACGCTCCCCAAAGGGAAACAGCTAGAAGAAATTTTTTATCTCTAAATTAATACTTTAAATTGTTTACTTATAATTTTTAATTGTTTCATTTTTAACTAAAGTATAAGTAAAAATAATAATAACAATACTTTATAAAATCAATAAACTATAGTTTAAAAAAATAATTTTTTTTAATGAAATAACATTGATTTTACTGACGTTTGGAACTGTCAACCGCTTTGGAATAATTGTATGTGAGGTACTAGATTCAGGTAAGCGATACTTTAATCAATAGCAAATCTTGTCGTGATTATGAATATGACATTCAATATTGACGCACAACTGCAATTTTTCAACAAAATTGTAAATGTCAATGATGCCGATTGTAAATTATATCAATGAAGTGAATTAGTAGATTCAAAAATATGATGCCGATTTGGAACAACGATAAAATGAATGGTTTATGAGACTGAAAACATAAGTAAGTTTGAGAAAGAAGGGCAAAATAGGCGATTTCCAGGAAGGTATTGACATCAAGTAAAATAAGTTAAGGTTGCAAACATATCCAATCTGTACGCGAGTTGGGAGGACATGCGAAACGAAAGAATATTGAAACATAAGCAAAATCAAATCAAAACATAAATCGGNTACGCGAGTTGGGAGGACATGCGAAACGAAAGAATATTGAAACATAAGCAAAATCAAATCAAAACATAAATCGGATTGATTCTGGTTAAGTTATGCGGTTAGAAATCATGAAATATTTCAACATTTTATGTAGAACTCAGCTTGAGTGTAACTGCTTTTGTAACTTTTGTTACAAACTTGTGTTCCACAAAAAAAAATTCATTCCACCAAAATTGGAATCTAACTGAGTTTCTTTTAAGGTTTTATGAAACTTTTTTGCCATACCTCAATTCTCATTCTATACCTTTGGCGGAACTAATATTTTAAAANTACGCGAGTTGGGAGGACATGCGAAACGAAAGAATATTGAAACATAAGCAAAATCAAATCAAAACATAAATCGGGTTGATTCTGGTTAAGTTATGCGGTTAGAAATCATGAAATATTTCAACATTCTATGTAGAACTCAGCTCGAGTGTAACTGCTTTTGTAACTTTTGTTACAAACTTGTGTTCCACAAAAAAAATTCATTCCACCAAAATTGGAATCTAACTGAGTTTCTTGNAATTCATTCCACCAAAATTGGAATCTAACTGAGTTTCTTGTAAGGTTTTATGAAACTTTTTTGCCATACCTCAATTCTCATTCTATACCTTTGGCGGAACTAATATTTTAAAAAAATTTCATTATCCGTGGTGGAAATTACAGTTTCCGCTTTTTGAGCGAACATTATAACATTTCCCCGAAATTTTTACAGCGCTACTTGTTTATTATGAACCTTATCTACTATACAGAGTGTGGCTGAAGTAAGCAGACAATGGAGAAAGAATAGCTGAAAAAAACACATACTAAAAAAAAAGCGTCTATACTCATCCCCTATTACATCTATACTAAATAGTTATAGCACTACTTATCTATACACATCTTTATACTCATCTCATCATGTTTCTAAATTACTACAGACAAAATAAAGCATGCTGAATTACAGCAATGTGATATTATCAATAATATATTACTTGAACGACGAAGAGCACTTTTGTTTTAGTACCAATACACGGTCCAGCTATTTGGATGATAGAAGTCTGAAATTAGCTTCATCCAAGATAACTTTTTTTCTGCTCTCTTTAAGACATTATTGATTAAAAATTAAAGCAGATTTTTCTAGGATTCAACAATTTACCCAGCTGGTCATGTTAGTTATTGGAAAAGCATATGTTACACGTCTTTGTGTATACTCAAGACACAAACTATCAAAGTCAGTTACATTTGATAAACTGAATTTCATCCAACTACATCTTCCTAAAATCAATTTCTTACCCAATAGCTTACTATTAGTATCAAAAGTATCTTAATTCAGAAGAGAATTGGATACAGGCTTTATATTTTTGCAACAAATTTTAACAAGCGGGCCATCCTTTGGCTTCAGTGTAAGTTCTAAAATGTATTTGACATCTTCAACTTTCTGAACTGGTTCAATGACAAGGCGTCGAAAGAAATTCGCAATGACAACTTTCTCTTCCATCATTGCAAATTTCTGACCAATACAATTACGAGGGCCAGCTGTAACAAATTCAACTTAAAATAATTATATTGTTTTCTTGTGACCAAAATTGATAGTACAGTAGTACATACCTGAAAATGGAATATAGGAAAATTTATTTCGGTCATGACTATTTTCTGGATAGAATCTTTCAGGTAGAAATGTTTCCGGATTTGGAAAATACTCTGGATTATTATGAAGCAGTATGGGTGCTATGAAAACAGAAGTATTTGCTGGGAGAATTCTTCCATCACCTAGGAATATAGATAGTCTCATTAATTTAAGCAATTTAAATGATTAATTGAGTCATATAATACCGGCAGTTTCAATGAGCATGGTTCAAAGAAACGTGAAAATTTAAATTTGGATAATCAGACTTCACAAGTGAGTGGATGAAGTTATTTAAAATTTAATTTAAAGTCAATTTAAAAAAAAATCTCTTTGGCTATCATTGAAAGACCAGATTTACCCAAAATTAGATCTTCTAATAGATGGCGACCATAAAATGGACCACTGGGGTACATCCTCAGAGCTTCTTTGATGCAACACTCCGTGTACATCATTTGAGATAGATCATGAAGCGTCACTTCGCGGGTGGTATCATCACCAAATATTTCTTGCAACTCAACATTTAATTTCTTTTGGACACGTGGAGACGAAGCGATGAGGAAGAGAGTCCAGCTCAAACTAGAAGCTGTCGTGTCATGACCCTAAAAAATTCAAAAATTGAAAAAAAAAATTAATTATTGGAAACCATACAAGTAAGTGTCAAAACTCAGCTTAAACAAATTTGTAACCTAAATTAAACCAAATTTTATATTAGGGCTGACTGATGACCAATAAAATGATTTACTTCAACTACCCTCAGTTGTTAGCAATAACGATAAAGAATAAATATAGAATTTATGTAAGTGATACATTTTTTAAATTAAAAGCAGCGTACCCCAAAAATGAATGTTTGTGTTTCATTTCTGACATCTTCGTCTGACAAATTGTTGTTTTCAGCTGCTTCCAATAGGAGATCTAGAAATGCTTTCCTCTCATCTAAATTTATCATCAGTAATTTTATGAAAAATAGTGGATTTTTTAAGAACATCACTTCAAGGAGAAATCAATAATGACCAACCACAGTGTACTTTTTCGAATGCACCAATTATCGTATATGGATCATTATAACTTTTGCTCTTCCGTATCGGTATGGATGTTTGAACAAAAATTCATTATAGGTTCAAAATACAGGGTGCACAGATTTTTACAGCCCCTGCTAACTTTAAAGTGAAAGTATTTGATGCAAAAGTTATCTGCTTACACTTTACAAGTTATCAAGAAGGGAAAAAGTTTGGCACACTTAATAACAAATTTAGAACTTTCTCTTACAATTTTTACAAATACCATTCTCTTCATTTTCAAAATTGAATGCGCCTTGAGTGTGCTTGGCGTGTTGCTTCCGTTGACGAATTACCTGGGGAAAACATTGATTTTGAAAATTTTTTTGAAACACTAGCTTAGCAAATTGATATGTAGTTGCTTGCAAAATTTTGAAATAACCTTCTCGATGAAGTTATTCAAGATTTTTTGCATCTTCTTCTCTCTCCTTCCCTGAGCTGAAAGTTTCCAGATGAAACTTGGTCGAAGCCATGGACTCAAGATTCTTTCGATTAAAACTTCACACATTCTAAGAATAAGTCAAAAAAATAATAATTTTTTTTTCTATAATTTTTTGACAATTTCGATAAAAGTTTAGAGCATACTCGTGAACGGTTTTCACGTATTCGATATCGTCCGTGTCAGATCTAATACGTCCCATTGCAGCTTCTTCCAATCAAAATTTAATATTAGTTTCACTGAACTGCAAAAAAAAATTTTTAGAAGCGCTTACCACAAATTGTATTGAGCGCAAAATGTGTAATGTAAGTGTGAATGTTGAAAGGTTCTGAACGTAGAGCTTCTGATTTTATAAGGTTTTCAATCAAAGTTAAACTCTGCTCGTTGAACACCGAAAGAAAGTCTTGGAGTGTTTTAAAATTGAAAAAAATGGATCCGACGAGCTTCCTTCGTCGTACCCAATCAGAACCTATTTTTCAATGGTTCAAAACATTAAAAAAATTTTTTGTGATGTCCACAACACTTAACTACCATTAAGTGTAGAAAGTCCAAAGCCCAAAAACGGATGCAACAAATCATACTCAAGAGCCTTTCTCAAATGAACCTTCGATGAAAGGACTTCCTGTATTAAAGCTTTCTATCAGAATCAGAACTTGCAAAAAATATACATTAACAACGAGTTATTTACGCAAAAGTAACAAATTTATAAAAAAAANCAGAATCAGAACTTGCAAAAAATATACATTAACAACGAGTTATTTACGCAAAAGTAACAAATTTATAAAAAAAATTTGTAAAAAATACGATACAGTTTTGATGAAGTTGCAGTCATACCTCACATATTTTTGGATCCGAANAAAAAAAATTTGTAAAAAATACGATACAGTTTTGATGAAGTTGCAGTCATACCTCACATATTTTTGGATCCGAAACAAAAACATACGCTCGATTTCCCAACCATACACGAAAAATGGATCCATATTTTTCACTCCATTTCCGAAAAACGTCAATAATTTCTGAATAATTAAAAGTAAAAATTTGTTTACTAATAATAATTACCACCAAAAACTAATCAAACTCAGTCAGAATCTTCCTTACTGTAATCTGGCACAAGTAGTGTGAAAGCATTCCCAATAAACGGAAGTGTCGGTGGTCCATTTATTGAATTAATACTTTTTCGAAATTTTTTATCNGTGAAAGCATTCCCAATAAACGGAAGTGTCGGTGGTCCATTTATTGAATTAATACTTTTTCGAAATTTTTTATCGCTTTTGTAATTTGTGAGCAACAGGATGATGGCACTGGTGAATGCACATATAAAAATAATGGAAAATAAACTAAAAGTTTCTAACAATGAGTGTAACCAAAACATANCACTGGTGAATGCACATATAAAAATAATGGAAAATAAACTAAAAGTTTCTAACAATGAGTGTAACCAAAACATAAATTTTTGCAACATATTTGCCCGAAATGATTCCAACTTTGATCAAAAGTTAGTGAATCCAGGAAATTCTAAGTAAATTTTTTGCACAGTGATAATTATTGCGAATATTAACTTAGGAATTCTTAATTGTCAGGTAACTCTTAAGAAACATAGACCCAATACCATAAGCTAAACTTATGGGTATGATTAGTAGTAAGAAGGTATTGTGATATTTGTCTGTCCTTCAGGAATCACGGAATGATTTTTCTATACTTGTCGAAATAGATGCTACTTGTAATTTGTCTTTCTTACAAACCTATCTTATATCATGCATTTATATCCAGGTAACGTGTAACATCCTTTTTTTTTGCAGAAATCTATTAGCAGGTTTGGTGTTAAATGCTCGTACAATCTATATCCTTGGGTTTCAGAGTTACAAACGATCTCTGGTACAAGTTTAGCTTTGTGGTTGGTACNCTCGTACAATCTATATCCTTGGGTTTCAGAGTTACAAACGATCTCTGGTACAAGTTTAGCTTTGTGGTTGGTACCAATAGAATATAAATCCTATTTCACGTACCCTATTACACTCGGGTTACACCACATTTTTCTTTACATTTTTTAAGCCACAAGTTATTATAAAAATCATGCCTATTCGAGTGGTTGCCACGTTTATTAAAAACCGGGCTAACATGTGGTGCGAACACGTTGAGCCATTACACGNGCCTATTCGAGTGGTTGCCACGTTTATTAAAAACCGGGCTAACATGTGGTGCGAACACGTTGAGCCATTACACGATTTCAATAGTATTTCCAAATGTTCGATGTTACTATCACTCTGGTTTACCGGTTATCATATTATTCCGATAAGCGGTTGCTGATACCCTTTCTATGCCTCAATTTTGAAATTCTTTCTAAATATTTCGCGAAATTTTTAAACCTAACATAAGAACATTAAAAGGAAATAAACCAGACAATATCAGCAACCGCTACCTGAATTCTACCCGATAAGCTACCAGCGATCTAGAAGCAAAGGCGATGCTGAGTTGACTACAATCGTTGATAACTTGCTAGGTGCACCGATCACGCTGTGAGTCTATTCCAAACATGGTGCGTTAAGAGTAGGTTGAGCAATTACACCTATCGACGTCATTTGTTCATTCGTAACACTGCATCGCATCGTCGTAAACTACAGCGTTTCATTGCCCAATAGTTTATTCATCTGTTTGGAATACTTTTCTATTACTGGTAGCAAATTATTTTGTGTTTGAATATAAATCAACATTGTATGGAGCTATTCTATATTCTATATTATATATTCCAGCAGTCTAATATACTGGATATATTCCATGACTGTTATACTCGAGGCAATTGCGTATTTTAAAATAAAAATTCGAACTCTGATTTGTACCAATAGTGATGCAGCATTCATTAATACGGTTTTAAAAATAGCCTGTAACACTAGCTAAGATCGTTACATTGCGATGAACACTTTATTTGGTTTTGTTATTTTCCAAGATTGATTACTTTTCTATCCATGGTCTTGTGTCTGTGTTATGGTTTAGTGTGCATGTGGTTCTTGGGTTGGTATGGTTTATTTCCACTTATTTGTGTTGATGTTGAAGGTTACTAAGTTAATTTAAAGGACACTTTTAATAACAATTGAGTACCATTAAGCATGACAGCTCTCACAGAAAATTTCTCTCAAACAGGTTTTCTTGCTGTAAATAACTTAACAACTATTTTATTCTCGGAATCAGAGTGCTAAGAGTTTATTTGAAAAAATTCCAAATTTATTAATTCAACTTGAAAAACAGCAGAATGAGTTTAATAATTTGGTCCATATAGTCGAGGCCACTCGGAGATAGCACGACACAACTTGCAGTCTCAAGGACTAAAATTCGGCAAATGGAAGTTTCCCGCTCACTCCGATTCATAGAACTCATAATAATAGATGCCACGATGCAATGTTACTTGTGCCGTCTCCTTTAACCAAATACAAGTTAGCGAAGCTCATCTATTTTTGGTTCGAGAGTAAGTCATTGACTATTCGTGTGGTAAACTCAAGGTGACTTTGCAAAAAATAACATTTCTTGTTGTTTTTGCAAAAATTAACATTTCTTGTTTTTGCAAAAATCCTGTTTGGCGAGATCACTCAGGTCACTTTACAAATCAATTGATGTTGTTATGAATCATAAAAAAAGTTGATTATATTGACAATCACCGTCAATGAGTGAATAAGATTTTCGAATTTGTTGTATCAAAAGTTAATTTTTTTTTATAAGACAGTCAAAATACATCTATTTATTTATGGGTTCATACAAATATGATTGAGGAGATCTATATCTTCTTGAAAGAATTGAATAATATTTTCAAAATATTTTCAAAATTTTGAATTTTGTTCCCCACACCAGTGCAGTGAAGAGTAATATTTTTCTGTTGTACGATAGACAAGCATTCCCGATACCTAAATTTCACAAAGTCTTTATGAAATCAGGTATTTTTTTTTCTTCAAAAAGAGAAATTAAATTATTATTGGCTGTTTGAAATAATGCAATAGTTACCTAACCCCAGAATTCGTCCAGCTTCAAATCAAATTTTGTAAACATCGGTCCCGTTCCCGTTCACTGTTCATAGTTGATTCGGTGCAGGAAAGTTTGAAAATGTTAGTCACAAAAAATTTTTTTTAAACTATTTTGCTAATAAACCAATGCGGTAAAAAAAAGAATTGCAATATAAAAATTAAGTGTCCAATTTTTTAGTTTTTGAAAACGAGATCCAATTGCTACAAGTCATCGTTTTAGGTCGTCGATGCCAGTTGGAAGTCGAATGATACAATATGTTCTGTAAAAAAAATTTTTTTTTAATAATTACAAGAATTTTGTTTAGATTTATTTATAATAAACTAACTTACAAGTGATTCGTGAGTTTTTTCGGATGCGCCAAGACGGAGAACTGCAACGCAGTCGATAAATTTAGGAATGACTGACTCCACCGTTCAACTCAATTCCTCGTCGTTTGTCAGTACAAATTCCAACCAATAGGACGGAAGTAAAAATTACGGCATAAGAACGCTTAATTTCGTTGATATAGTCCACGGGAACTGTATCATCAAAAATAAAAGTCCACTTTATATTTGACTCATGCTAAGCGTTGACATCTTGTTTTTTTTTNGGAACTGTATCATCAAAAATAAAAGTCCACTTTATATTTGACTCATGCTAAGCGTTGACATCTTGTTTTTTTTTTGTCAAATTCCATAAAAATTCATAAAGAGCCGTAAGAGGAAATGACAATTTTTTTACAAGTTTCAGAATGAAAATTTTGTTTCTGCAAACAGAATTAGCAATGATTTAGTCAAAAATCAAATTCGCTATGTTCAATGATAATATTTAACAACATATTGAAATTTAGTCGAGTCCTTCGCCATGACAAACAGACATGTCAAAATTTCAGGTAAACATTATTTACCGTCTATGAGTCTAATGATCTCTGAAACGCATCCTACGCCTCCTGCTTCCGCTTTCAGTAACGTTTTTTCTCTCTTTCATCAGTTTTGTCAATTCGTTGAAATTATTCAGCTATAATAAAATCCCAAAAGTGTNCACGTTTTTTCTCTCTTTCATCAGTTTTGTCAATTCGTTGAAATTATTCAGCTATAATAAAATCCCAAAAGTGTTGTTTCACTCACCTTAGTTTTCTAACAAATTCCTGACGAGCTTTCTGAATGTTGTGTCATCACTCATCAATACCAAGTCAATAGCAAAAAAAAATTCCACAAATTTTTACATGTATTATTGTTCATTTTCTTTTTACTTTTGCAAACTCAAGCTTGATAAAATCAATAATTTTTTGAATTTGATTTTTTACAATAACACTTGCTGGTTTCATTAATTTCAAAATTTTACATTCTAAAAAAAATCAACACTAGTATGCCTTAACCTGTTGAAGAGCTTTTCTCCAGCAAACTTGAGATGGTTTTTGAGATATAAATGAGTCCGTCTGCTCATACACCATTATTTCATTTCCTCCATGTTTTCCAAATAATGAGGTCATTCCACCCTAATAGTTCACAATACTTAAAATCAATTGTTTTTTATTTATTTAATATTTACTAAATTTATTAACTTTAGCGGAACTAAAAGTAATCACTAGAAATAAGAAATTTCTTCATAGACTTTTCCCGTTGTTGGTAGTATCCCCAAAATACAAGCAGGATTTCCACGCTGAAGGGCTAAGTTGATACAATAAATTAAAATTGGTCGTCTGCTGACGCACTTTGAATAAATATTCTCATTTTCTGTTTTAGTGTTGGTTAATGCAAAAAAAAAAAAAAAAAAAAAAAAACAATAAATTAAATAAAAAGAAAAAATTCCTATCGCATAACTTTATGGATGCATAGAAATCTGACTAAGAATATCTAATTCTTCTTGAAAATGTTTGATGAGACTTTTTGAAATATTTTCCGAATTTTGAATTTCTATATCCACCCCATTCAAGAGTAATACGCTCCCGTTGTATGTGTAACAAGTATACACAAGTGCTAATTGTAAAAACAAAATAATTATAACTAACTTTATAATCACCACCGTGTTAGAATTTATAAAATTACCTGTGCACGGCATTGGTCCAGCCTGAACTTTAAATTTGTAAATCGGAGTAGTGTTAATTGTACATGTGTCACTAGGTGCAGGAAAATTGCTTAAACATCCTGTTACTCTCCCTAACATAGGATTACTATAAACAATTTTTCTAATGAGTCGTAGCGGTAGTTGTCCCAGTACATTGCCCATATAAAAATTGAGTAATGGAAGTATTGACTTTTTCAATTTTTGAAAACAAGATTCAATTTCCAAAAGTCTCCGCTTCGAATCGTTGTCCCCAATTGGAAGTCGCACCAAACCAAACGTTCTGCAAAATTTTATATAATTTACAAAAGTAATTTCTTCAGTGTATTTTGAATTTTGTAGCATACGAGTGATTTGTCAGCTTTTTGGGATGTGCCAGTACAGGTAAAATGACACAGCAGTGGATAAACTTAGGAATAGGTATAGAGTTAGATTCCATACCTCGTCGGNGCAGTACAGGTAAAATGACACAGCAGTGGATAAACTTAGGAATAGGTATAGAGTTAGATTCCATACCTCGTCGGATCCCAGCACAAATTGCAGCCAATAGTACGGAAGTAAAACTTACACCGTATGAATGACTAATTTTTTTTATATAATCCACCGAAATCGTATCATCAAATGTAGAATTTCTAGTCACTAAATTCTTGTCATTAAAACCATTCCAAGGGTTGATATCTCGTTCGTTTGTTAAATCTTTAGAAACTTCGTAAAGTGCCCTTAGCGGGAAGGACAATTTTCTACAAAAAGTTTGCTCCGGATTAACTGATTTGCGTAGAGTTGTTGAGGGTTTGGCGATCACTTTTTCGAAATCCAAATTCGTCATTTCCTCAACAAGCATATGGAGAACACTATAACCTGTGGTAAAAAATATGATAACTAATTAGTTAAATTGTAGAGAACGTTGAAAGTAGTCACTGTAACGACTGATTCAATATGTTGCTTACAAGCATAATATTTGGTTTTGGTAATATATTGCCATATTTAATATTTGGTAATATTTGGACAAGGTTTATTTGTGTTTTTGCACGTGAGCTTTTGAGCTTTGCAACAAAGTAGTTCCCCTTTAGGGTTCAATATTTTGCTGACCGCTGCATCTAGCGGCCATCGAAAGTGCCAACCTGTCTATACCGCTCAGCCTCCTAATCTCCCCTTAAAATTTAAGTGGCAAATTTCCTGGAGTTGATTTAATCTCCCTTTAAATTTCCATAAAGAGAAAGTTAAGGAGAATTTAGACTATTATTACATTTACATAATGAAGTTTCTTGCACAAGATTTGATGAAATTTGTTAGGTAAAAACGAGGAGTGTGTCTCTTATTCGGGCGAATTTTTGTTGAAACATTTCATGATACTTGATCGAAATTGGAATCGGATTAAATTTTGTTCTTTCTTGCGCAAGATACTTTCATCTGAACATGGATGTAGTTTGAATTATCGTGTTGATGCTAATACATAATGCTAATGTGATGATAATTAATGCCAAACGGATGTGTTCTAGAAACTTNATTATCGTGTTGATGCTAATACATAATGCTAATGTGATGATAATTAATGCCAAACGGATGTGTTCTAGAAACTTGAATTTTAAGAAAAAATGCGGTTACGCAAAAACTGTGCTCACTCAATAACATTCAACAAAAAATTTCCTCAAATTTTAAACATGAAGTTGCATGTTGTAATTAAGAAAGTTCGACGATTAAGAAAGGTGGGATCATTCTTGTTGTACTGATAAGTTTGATATCTGATTCCAAGTAGCGCGTAATCATGAAANATTATCGTGTTGATGCTAATACATAATGCTAATGTGATGATAATTAATGCCAAACGGATGTGTTCTAGAAACTTAAATTTTAAGAAAAAATGCGTGCTCACGCAAAAACTGTGCTCACTCAATAACATTCACCAAAAAATTTCCTCAAATTTTAAACATGAAGTTGCATGTTGTAATTAAGAAAGTTCGACGACTAAGAAAGGTGGGATCATTCTTGTTGTACTGATAAGTTTGATATCTGATTCCAAGTAGCGCGTAATCATGAAANTTAAGAAAGGTGGGATCATTCTTGTTGTACTGATAAGTTTGATATCTGATTCCAAGTAGCGCGTAATCATGAAAGTGCACTGCTCTGTTGAAATGTTTCTTATGTTGATATACGTTTTATACATCAGAGCAGTGCAATTTCATGACTGATAGCAAATTTCTAATGTCGAGACCTTGGTATTCCTATCAGGCTCCCTCTGATCACAATTTTCAGATAGAAAATTTGATTTGATGTGTTACTGAGAAAGTGACCTTTCTCCGTTACAAAAATTTCGGACACCCCTGTATAATCATCACAAGCCAGACATTACTAATCGTNAAAGTGACCTTTCTCCGTTACAAAAATTTCGGACACCCCTGTATAATCATCACAAGCCAGACATTACTAATCGTACAACCCTCTTTAATTTCCGTTTCTCGGAGTTTCTAAAGCGCATTCGTAGATTTTGTATAAAGCAAATTTTTGTNACAACCCTCTTTAATTTCCGTTTCTCGGAGTTTCTAAAGCGCATTCGTAGATTTTGTATAAAGCAAATTTTTGTGGCCAAAAAATTATGTTTTTTGTTTGTCGAATAGTTCTTTATCGAACACTTTCTTATTTTACTTACCGTCTAAGAGGGAATGATGAGTATTAAAAAGTAATACAGGCGTCTGCTTCTGTTTGCCACTATTTTCTTCCGGTTTCACTCCATTTTTTTCTTGCCGTTGAAAGTTTTCAACCATAATAAACTCCCAAAGCGGTTCCTTCACTGTCCATGGTTTAACCACAATTTCATTTCGAAGTTTTTCAAGTCCTGTTTCATCAATTACTTCTTCGGTTTTATAAAGTTTAAAATGATTTGATGGATTAAAAGATTCAGACAATGTCCAGAAGGTATAGCCCATGAATTCGGTAATATACTGTCTTAGTTCAGGATATTGAAGCTTACCACAAGATTTCCGTTTTTCAATTATGTTAGAAATAAATTGTGATTTAAATAAATCTAAATCAGTTTCTCCATCTAAGTAAAATGAGACTAGCAAATTTGTAATTGGTGCGGTGTAAATTTTGTCCATTGCAAACCTACTGGTAGCTCCTCCAGTTATATGTGCTTCCTTAAGTCCCACACATTTTGCACAAATTTTTACAAATTGACGCAGTATGAATAAAGGAATTAGTACAATTATAAACAATATTGGAATGAGAAACAGAAGACTGAAAAAATAAAGTATAATTTGAAATTGTTTCAAAATTCCCATTTTCTAAGTCAACTTTTGCAAAGAAAATAAATNGAAAAAATAAAGTATAATTTGAAATTGTTTCAAAATTCCCATTTTCTAAGTCAACTTTTGCAAAGAAAATAAATCATGAATTGCACCATTGTTTTGGTTTAAGAATTAATCTTTCACTTTTTTCACTAAATTTTGCAAATAAAAAGTTATCAATCATGGTTAAATTCATATCAAGTAATGTTAGTATTTCTATCTTTGTAATAACAATTTGAGAAGTAAGTCATTGACTATTCGAGGTGGTCAAGTCAAGGTGATTTTGTAAAAAATGAATGTTTCTTTCTATTCTTGTTTCTGTAAAATTCTTGTTTCACGAGATCACTGAGGTCATTCCATAAGTAATTAACGTTACCACATATTATGAAAAACTTGATTATATTGACAATCAAGTCAATGGATGTAAAAATTTTCAAATTGTCGTCCAAAAGTTAATTATCTTTTGTAATTGAGTCAAAATTAATTAATTTATGCATTCATAGAAATCTGACTGAGAACATCTAATTCTTCTTGAAAGAATTATCATTTCTAATGTTTAATATGATGGGTCCAGAATTGTATCGTGATTTCATGCGAACAGACCAATACTTGATACGCTGGATTACTTAATACGATACTTGATACCAATGCAAGATAGCATGAGGAATGAAATTTAACCTTCCTGCTATTAAATCAAAACTCTTGAGGGTAAAATTTACTCAATATTAACCACGAACAGCGAACCTGGAAATGTTTATGCGTTTGCTTCTCCGTAAGTACCCAGAGAAACTGGTGCTACTCAGACGATACAGGGGTCATCTAAATTGCACGATTTCATTACTAAGTGCAAACAAGAGAATCATATATATCTAAATATCATAATGTAATAACCTTTTCATTTCCAGGCAGCTCTAAGCCTTTCTGTTTCTAATTTGAGAGAAATTTAGGTTCTGTAGTTGGAAACACGTGCTACTCAAATGAAACATGTAGCTTCTATTTTGCACGATTTTATTGCTTGGTGCTAATAANAGTTGGAAACACGTGCTACTCAAATGAAACATGTAGCTTCTATTTTGCACGATTTTATTGCTTGGTGCTAATAATACTAGGTCCATCTATCTAATAAACTCTATCCATAATTAACTATCTAACCTTTTATCTACCCATCTATCTATCCATCCAATTACCCATCTATGTATTCATCTATCAATCCATCTATCGATGCACCTATCAATGCACCTATCGATGCACCTATCTCAACCTATTTTTGAATGCAACCTTATAATATACATATATTACAATATTGTGTAATGTGTGGTGTAGAGAAGTTCTTTACCACCACCACCACAGTTACCATACTGATTAGGTAATAATTATCATGATTCCTGGCTAAATNAGAGAAGTTCTTTACCACCACCACCACAGTTACCATACTGATTAGGTAATAATTATCATGATTCCTGGCTAAATTTGATTAGCCTCTAGCCAGTCTTAAGCTGCAACTTGACCAGAAACGAACTCAATAAAGCTCTCCTCCTAAACTTGTGCTTGCCTTTTAGTGAAATACCAATTGTGTTGCCTACCTTTGACCNACTCAATAAAGCTCTCCTCCTAAACTTGTGCTTGCCTTTTAGTGAAATACCAATTGTGTTGCCTACCTTTGACCTAAGGAAGGTCAGAGAGGTCAGGTAGGCAACCCAATTACAACCTATCAAACTATTCTTTGTCTTCGCGGTTGCTACCAAATTTTGAGACTCAATCGACTCTAATTAATTAATGTTTGTGTTGAGAATAGTCATTGAGATGGCGGAAAGAGAATCAAATTGAAAGAATATTTTGAGAGAATTATTCAAAAACCATTCGACTTTGACCCTATGATGTTTTCACACGATATAATGAGGGTAGGCCAGGTAAGTTGTACAGTAAATCTTTTCAACTTTTTGTAAAATGAGGAGTATTTGTCACATTAAAGATAAACAAACCATAATTGGTTTGTTTAAATTTTACATTTTGCGATATAGTTTGCCATAGAAAATTACACTGTTTCTACTAGGGAGGAGTCATTAATGAGAAGTCATTAAGAAGTCATAAATGCCTACCCTGTACTTTTGTTCTGCTTATGAATGTTGGACATGTTTATGGGCACCTATTTTGCCGTGCTGTTATAAAAATCTTAAACTGATATATGTCTTTCAGGACACAAAACTGTGCAATTTTAACATTAGATCAATAAATTTCTGTGTATCGCTTGCCGCTAGGGGCGTCAAATTATGCCTNAAACTGTGCAATTTTAACATTAGATCAATAAATTTCTGTGTATCGCTTGCCGCTAGGGGCGTCAAATTATGCCTCAGCAATACCTGCGAATCTATTGGATGGACTTAAAACTTCGCAAACAATTTCTCAGCACAACCCTATCCAATGTATAAATGTCACTCCCTATTAGATACTATTTATAGTTTGGCTGCTATAGTCAGAGTACGAAGTAACGGTGCATTCCGCGCTGATGGGTTGACTTGAAAATTTGCAAACAAAATTTGACATAAGCGATAGTTGCAGTTGTATTCACCTGAAACTATTTCCGTCCAAACCGTCAGATGCAACACTTATAAGTAAACGTATTTGATAGTGNAGTTGTATTCACCTGAAACTATTTCCGTCCAAACCGTCAGATGCAACACTTATAAGTAAACGTATTTGATAGTGAACTGCTACACAATGAGTTTCCTATGGCTTTAGAAAATATAGAATCTTTTTCGAAGTTCAGGTTAAGGTTTCAGGTTTAGGTTCAGGTTCTTAAGAAAGATAAACGAATTAAAGTTTAAGTAACTGCTGAACCTGAACATGTAACAGTAGGTTAAGGCAAAGGTTCCGGTAAGCTGGACCTGTTACAGCAGGATCAGATTTAGGTGCAGGTACCGGTAGAACTTGAACCTATGTTCAGAAAATTCTAAACTAATATTTATTCTTCATTTAATCTAATTGTGANGGTACCGGTAGAACTTGAACCTATGTTCAGAAAATTCTAAACTAATATTTATTCTTCATTTAATCTAATTGTGATATCAGACAATCTGGGTTATAAAAGTAAAGTTTATGAAGTTCAATGACGCACACAAAGCATTTCTGCAAAATTAAAGGTATATAGTAAGGTTGTTTTTGACTGCATATTATTAGATTTATGATTGCATAACACACAAGAAATGAGACAAAATAAATCNAGTAAGGTTGTTTTTGACTGCATATTATTAGATTTATGATTGCATAACACACAAGAAATGAGACAAAATAAATCACCTTTTTATAATTCGACAATCATCTTCGTCCAGTCTTGTCACTTACCTTAGTGAAACACTGTTAGGAAAAAAGCATGTAATATAGACTTGATGTCTTACTAACCAAATTATCTAATACATTTTTCTCTAAGGCAGTTATCCAATTATGGTTAGTCCTTACCGTATTTGGCCTAACTTCGGGATGTATAAATTTTAAATGACAGCATCAAAAAATTTGATCTTTTTCTTTAAACTACCATTCACTGCTTCTACGATCCAACGACCCAGCATTACTTATCTGAATTGATTTGCATCTGCAGTTGTGAATTGCTTATTTGAATTGGTAACACGTTTGGTATGTGAAGGGTAGATTGTGTAAACTACCACTACAGATACCATATCACAGAATCCTCTATCAACAATTGCTTTTACCTATCTCATAAAATTCCACAAGTGGGCGAGAAGTCAACATATATTTAAGAATGTAAACATCATTTTTCTTCAAATGGGCAAAAAATAAATCTAATGCACCAAAGAGACAACCAGTTGTGGTGAGTCATCATTTGGTTTAAGTTTCTTGTTGTGTTTCATTGTTTAACTAAGTTGTGTGGAGAAAAAGTTCTGCTTTGCAAATCAAACTGTAAATTATTTTGAATATTAAGATAGGTTGCTTCGAAAATAAGATGTAATTTGTCTTTATCGCAGAAATGAAAAAGAACTGTTTAAAAAAANTTAAGATAGGTTGCTTCGAAAATAAGATGTAATTTGTCTTTATCGCAGAAATGAAAAAGAACTGTTTAAAAAAACAGTTTTTTTTAGTTTAAAACTGTTTTTTTTTGTTTAAAACTATTTTTGTTTGTTTAAAACTTTTTTTTTGTCTTTTTTCTTAAGATTGCATTAAACTCAAAAAACGCACCAATGAGGACAAATTAATGTTCATGGGTACAGAGATCCGAGTGTTTTTTTTAAATAAACGTGTCTTTTTTGTTTAAAATTAATTTGTTTTAGTTTTGAACATTTTTTTAACTTCTTTAGAATTTGACTCTAAAACCCACACACCCTGCTACGACTCACTACGACTCATTACGACTCCTATTTCTGCCAGTTGCTAGCCCTGACATAACTAATGTTGTTAGTTCACTACTCAAGTGTAGAAAACACAGTAGTTGAATGTAAATGTAAGTAAACTGATTGGAAGTCTGTTTCGTTCCGTAGGATTGAAATTGAATTTAACACATTGAGTCAGAAATCCGAGCAGGCGGGAGCGAGCATTTGAAAACAAACTCCACCTGTCCAAGAGAAAGAGAAAGGCCGTCACGTGACATCGTCTAAACTGTTAACAGAGTAATTTGCTTTAATTTCTTTCCATTTTATGTGCAAAAAAAATCCAAAACTCTTGCTCAAGAACTGCCACATTTAATAATAGAATTAACAAAGGAGATGCAGTCGTAGCATCACTGATGCTACATCAGCAACATTGCCACGGCATTCCGTTCGCTTCGATTTGTGTTGTTGATTGTGGAACAATATTGCATCATAACTTGGAAAGAATCCTTCGATCAGTCAATAAGTAAAACATAACCTTGAACTGTGAGATTGGATACTTTGTTAAAATCAATTCACTTCATAATCAATTTCGATACACAAACTTGCATGACGGCAATTTAGGATTCCCTTTCTTGCTTTTCTGCTGATGAAAATAAAACATTTCTTTTCGGTTCGCATAATTAACTTGATACCGTTAGGTTTAAAAAGTTGATGTCGCACANTGAAAATAAAACATTTCTTTTCGGTTCGCATAATTAACTTGATACCGTTAGGTTTAAAAAGTTGATGTCGCACAATAAAAAAGATGAAAGACTTGCATGTTAGACAATTCGATTGCTTGCACGTGGTAACATGATTGCCTACAAATAAATTAGAATAAGAAAAGTGTTAAATAGAATAATCAACATGGCTTGAGAGAAATACAGCATGTTTACAGAAACGGATACTGATTTTCTCTGCCTTTCACCAAAAACGACATAGGGCAGCAGACACACAGGTTGTGTAAGTTGGCATACACTATTAATTTTATGAGGAATCTAATGTTAAAANGCATAGGGCAGCAGACACACAGGTTGTGTAAGTTGGCATACACTATTAATTTTATGAGGAATCTAATGTTAAAAACTGAAATTTTCACGCCCCCTTTAGGTCGAATCCAACCACTTTTGACCTCAAGAGGTCATCACAGAGATAAATGTCATTAGGAAAAGTTGGTCAATGAAACATTCTAAGTAACATTGGTAGAGGTCGTTTGGTTGCTCAAGATAGNATGTCATTAGGAAAAGTTGGTCAATGAAACATTCTAAGTAACATTGGTAGAGGTCGTTTGGTTGCTCAAGATAGCTTGATATATCGATACAAGAAATTTTCCAAACTACATGACCCAAGACGTAGTGACCACTCAGGGTCACCGGAGAGAAAAATTATACTAAGAAAAGTTGTTCACCTGCTGATGCCAAACAATATTTGTAGANATGTCATTAGGAAAAGTTGGTCAATGAAACATTCTAAGTAACATTGGTAGAGGTCGTTTGGTTGCTCAAGATAGGTTGATATATCGATACAAGAAATTTTCCAAACTACATGACCCAAGACGTAGTGACCGCTCAGGGTCACCGGAGAGAAAAATTATACTAAGAAAAGTTGTTCACCTGCTGATGCCAAACAATATTTGTAGANACTCAGGGTCACCGGAGAGAAAAATTATACTAAGAAAAGTTGTTCACCTGCTGATGCCAAACAATATTTGTAGAGGTCATTATACACGTTTTCAGAAATGACCTGACCTTTGACCTCAACAGGTCACCACAGAGAAAAATGTCATTAGGAAAAGTTGGTCACCGAATCATTCCAAGCAACATTTGTAGAGGTCATTTGGTCGCTCAAAAGGGACGCATAGCACGGTTCTGCAATTTTTCCAAGTTTTTTTTTGCGCCCTTTCGTTAAATCCAACACAAATAGATTGTTGTAGCTGACCTTTGACACAGTTGTTGCATGGATTGAAGCACCGTTTGGTTGGATATTAATTACTTTGAATAATTAGTTATAATTAATTTGTTTGTTTTTGGGTCTGGGTGAGACTATCTTTGTTGAATATAATTTGTCATCTAACTTCACTCCCTCCACTTTTAGTTTTTACCGCTGTTCATCAAATGTCTNCTTTGTTGAATATAATTTGTCATCTAACTTCACTCCCTCCACTTTTAGTTTTTACCGCTGTTCATCAAATGTCTCAACTTAATTTAAGAGAAAATAACTTTCATTAGTATCCGTTTTTTGTAAACATGCTGTACAAAATTGAGCTTTGAGATAGTCAGCTTCGAAATTTTTTGACCTTAGTTCACAATTCATTTTAATTTCAGCCATGGGGTTGTCAGAGGTGAATTCGATTCCAANGAAATTTTTTGACCTTAGTTCACAATTCATTTTAATTTCAGCCATGGGGTTGTCAGAGGTGAATTCGATTCCAAATCCATGCGAATTCATTAAAATTTTAGCAAGGGATTTTCAGGGGTAAATCCGATTTCGGTTATTTCTGTAACTGTTACTTTATTTATCTTACTTGTCTTTGACGTATTTCTTACTTATTTCTGAACTTTACTATAGAATATTTATTTGTTGTAGATTTTGTATTTATTGTTTGGAGCGTTTGGAGTTGCAAAACATCATGTTTANCTATAGAATATTTATTTGTTGTAGATTTTGTATTTATTGTTTGGAGCGTTTGGAGTTGCAAAACATCATGTTTAATTGCCAAATGGCAGGAATGTTGACGCTTCTTAAAGGGACTTGAGGACACTTTCGAAAACCACACACACTACATTAATATATATTATAATTTAAATTGAGGAAGGTTTGTTGATTCAGAATTGTTGATTTTGAAACAAACAAAAAGTGGCGTAGGAAGACAGTAAAATCTTTAAACAATATCTTATATTTCATTTGAATCATTTCTGATTTTAGGCAATATTTTTTTCATTTTAGCTGCTTGCGATGGGAATGTTTCTACTATGATATCTTATGTTGTCATATTGCCTGTGTATAAAAACGTAAATTTTTATCTTGTTTTTTAGCAATTTTGTCACATTTCTATTTAAAATTTTATTAAACTTTTAATTTAGTGTAAATATTTGACTTTTAGAACNTAGCAATTTTGTCACATTTCTATTTAAAATTTTATTAAACTTTTAATTTAGTGTAAATATTTGACTTTTAGAACCTATTTTCTCAATCTGCACACTGCATCAAGTTTTCATGAAATGATTAATTTTATATAACATATTTTAACACTTCTTTTCCCAATAAAAAGACATTTTCAGTTATTTAAAACACGGGTNATTAATTTTATATAACATATTTTAACACTTCTTTTCCCAATAAAAAGACATTTTCAGTTATTTAAAACACGGGTCCTTAGAAATTAGTTATGCAGTGGATGATGGTCAGCAGAATTAATTTTTGCCTAGAAAAATAAATAAAATTTACGTAACTACAAACAGACATTTTGCTTTCCACAAAATTTCACTTGGACTCATGATGGAATTTGCATCATTGAATTCGGCCTTAAATGATAATATCTCTGGTTAAGGCGAATCCCCACTCAAATGTCAAAAAGGATTCCTTACAATGAGCTTNGCCTTAAATGATAATATCTCTGGTTAAGGCGAATCCCCACTCAAATGTCAAAAAGGATTCCTTACAATGAGCTTCGCGTGGTAGGATTTTCATCGATTTTACAAAAACATCCCTAGCAACAACGTTCTTAAGACGTAGTTACATGTTAAATTTTCGTAATATCTAAATTAATCCATTATTAGAGATTACAATCTTAGGAACAAATAAAAATTTGAACATGGATTTCTTTCTCACTGTAGTGCGTCAATGAAGTCTGGTTACGGAATCTGGTCTATTGCCGACTGCTTTTGCAATATTTATTGGCTGAACCTTTATTTTTTCATTAAATTTAAAGTACTCCGATTTCTGTAACAACGAATGAACATTCTTAAGATTCAATCCTAACTGATGGTTCCGAAAATACATGAGTTGCTTCCAGCCATCTGGTTTTAAATTAAAGTATCGCTGGTAATCATTATTCCATCTTGTCCAAAGTTATTGATTTTTAAAAGGGTATGCATCAATTTATCTCACCCTGTATTCTAATACCCGTTCCTTGCTTTGCTTTGTCAAGACTTTGTTCTGACAAAGTGTAGTAGTAATGGTAATCTCATCAGCAAAAATAGAAAGTGAAATAGTAAACTTTCTTGTTAAGTAAAGACAAATATTTAATTTTTGCTCGAATTTTAGTGGGTCTAATTATGGGATTTGTATCAAAGAAATCGCCATAAATTGATAATACGAAAAGAAATCCCATTGTATAGTGCAGCTGCTGCGAAAATTGACAGTTGTAACTTTAGCAAGATCTTATGCCTTGGGTGCAAACTTGCGATATTTTAATAAAAACAACAAACAGATAGTATAAGTACGAAGAGATGTTGGGTGCTGGAATTATTTAAAAAAAAAAGATAAGATGGAGATGCTAAGCTGTTATATCGAAACGGTTCGTACTTCTACACGGCACGATGGTAAACCCTACGCATAATAATTTACACTTTTAACGCGCATGTTTTTCATTATATTTATTAGACAGTGCGTTGCTGCTGACAGATCTCTAAAAAAATGGGAAAACCAGACTAATATGACAATACTCATGATGAAATTTTTTTAGCTTCACAATTTTTCATAATTCATTATTAATTGAAGCTATAGTTTACAACTTAATATAAGTGAAATTAGTTGCAGGTAATTAGAGTCTCTAGAGTGGTAAACAATCGAGAAGGGATTTCCGACAAAGTTATATCTGAACGATGAAATTGCATTTTTTTTCATTTTTTTTTCAGTTTTAGGTAATTGTTTGGCCAGATTTATACAAAGTCTTAATGAATAGCTCACCTTGGATCCGAGATTAAAAAATAGACCTTGGGACTACTAAAATGAAATGTTAAAGTTATCATTGGAAAGTTTTTCTCAAATAAATATTCCAGTTTCTGCAAGGAATGAATGATTTTACTGTTAAATTAGAAAAATGACGTTTTCCAAAATTATCTTGACATTATACACTCCAACCAATAATGTTAAATACATCAGTAAAAACATAACAAAAAATTATCTCTTATAATAATCATGTTGCGCTTTTAATGAGCAGTCTATAACCCAAGAGCACTGCAATAATGTTATGTATAACTCAAAAACTGACTTTTTTGTTGCTCTGATTATGTCGAAATTTTATTTATAATTAATTAAAAACTGGAAACAATAAAAGTCCAAAAAATTTTATATTAACTCTTTCAGTCCAACTTGACTGCAGAAGTTACGGAAACGTTCATACAACTTCTTTCCACGTGAATAAGAAAATAAAGACTTAATTTTTAATTATTAGTTGAGTGAATTAATAATAAGATATCATTTCCATGGAGCGTTATTCCTTATTGTTGGCTTACTTTACATTTACTTTGACACTTTTGAGCTTTTCATTCTTTATTCATGTAGTTCAGGGTGAAAAGACATGGAAAAATGTTGGAAATTACACTATTACGGAGAGACGAACTATTGAGGAAGTAATTAGAATAATGTTAAAGGGTATTTTTTGAAAATTGATTTATTATAATTGTTTCAGTTTAGAAATATGATGGGTACAGAATTGTATAGTGACTTTATGCGAACAGACCAATACTTGATACGATGGATTCGAGATCAGAAATTTAATCTTCCAGATGCCAAATTAAAACTCTTGAGGGTAAATTTGACTCTAATTATTAGACTCAATTGACTCTAATTGATAAATTATTTGTGTTGAGACTAGTCACTGAAATGGCGGAAAGAGAATCGAATTGACAGAATACTTGAAGAAGATTATTCGAAAATCTTTAGACTTTGTCCCTATGATGTTTCGACACGAGATAAAGACGGTAGACCAAGTAAGTTGTGCACGATAAATCTTTTAAACTTTTCTTAGAAGGAAGAACAATTAATCAATCATAAAATTAGCAAGCCCAGAATTGGTGCATTTAAATTTTACATCCTGTGATAATTGTCTATAAAAATTATTGTTTCTTCTGGGTATAGGGTTCAAATAGTTACAAATGCTTTCTTCGGTGTTATTATAAAAAACTTGAAAAATTGACACTACAAATTGAAATGATATAAATCTTTCAACTTGTGCCAAACTTTGATACTAAAGAGGGAACCACCATGGGTGGTCATTCTAGAAATAATCAAAATTAGGCTTTTTTAGTAGGATTATCATTATTAATTATATAAATATAAAAATTTCCTGCCATTGAGTCATGGGGTCAATGTGACAGGGCTTTCCTCAGTAGCTAATAACTTTTTTTTCGTTACAATAATAAAGATGTTAATATTAAAAGTGCGTTTGAAAGGCTGCCATCTCAACGAGGTGTAGTTAGCGAGGTGGTGTAAATGAAAAGGTTAGTGTTGCTTAACACCGGGTTCGATTGGTACCATTTTCATAATTTTTTTTTCGAATAATTTTCATACTTATGCCAAATATATTATATAAATCTTAAAACATGCATAACGCAGTGTAGTTAGAGTATAATATTTAGAAAATAAGGATTTTCTAAAAATTATAAATCATTTACTTGTATCAAAAACTTTAGTCAGGTTTAACTAATTAACCTGCCCTGGCCGTGCAGTGTAAAGCAACAAACGGCTCGAGAAGCACGAAATCTTGGCTTGTGCTTGAGTGGCGGGCAGCACAAAATTTTTCATATATACAGGGTGATTTAATTTTTTTTGGCAATTTACGCGAGGGAAGTGGGATAGTGCGGAAAGATAGGAGGGAAGCGGAAATTGATGGGAGGAATGGCTGTTCAGCGACCGCAACTCAATTCTATTTGACCTTATGGAGTTTTAAAAATTAAGGCTCCTGGAGCCTTATGCTTGAATCCTATAGGATCCATAGAGGCAATGTACGATGCAAACACCATTTTTAGGCAAACTCCTAAAATTTCAAAATGGCAGCTTTGATTTCGTAATGTAAAATTTTTCGAAAACTGACTGATAGGACAAATGTCTTATTGTACGGTCAATGGCGAGTTTACTATTTTACGGAGAGTCTCATAGTAGAAGACCAGCCTGAGCAACTCGGCTCGGCCTGAGCTAGCGGGGTGTTTTAGCCTTGAACACTCCACAGTTGTCTAAACTTTTAGACACGTTTAGAAATTAAAAGTTTCTGAAACGAAGTTAGTTCCCGCAGCAATCCCGTGGGTTTTCACAGACATTTCACCATTGACAAATGTCAACAATGACAATTGTCACCATTGACAAATGTAAACATTGCCAAATTTCACCAGTGACAAATGTCACCATTGGCAAATTTCACTATTGACAAATGTCACCATTGACAAATGTCTGCATTGACATATGTCCCCAATGACAAATGTCACCATTGACAAATGTCAGCATTGACAAATGTCAGCATTGACAAATGTCACCATTGCCAAATTTCACCATTGACAAATGTCACCATTGCCAAATTTCACCATTGACAAATGTCACCATTGCCAAATCTCACCATTGACAAATGTCACCATTGACAAATGTCACCATTGACAAAGGTCACCATTGGCAAATGTCTGCATTGACATATGTCCCCAATGACAAATGTCACCATTGACAAATGTCAACAGTGATAAATGTCATCATTGCCAAATTTCACCATTGACAAATGTCACCATTGGCAAATTTCACCATTGACAAATGTCACCATTGGCAAATTTCACCATTGACATATGTCCCCATTGACAAACCTCACCAATGACAAATGTCACCATTGACAAATGTCACCATTGCCAAATCGAAGCTGACATTTTGAAATTTTAGGAGTTTGTCTAAAAATGGTGTTTGCATCGTACATTGCCTTTATTGAGCACATAGGGTTCAAGAATAAGGCTCCAGGAGCCTTTATTTTTAAAACTCCATAAGGTCAAATAGAATTGAGTTTCGGTCGCTGAACAGCCATGCGATCAGACAGACGTCCTATCATGACCTCATCGAGGACATTTATTTTTATAATGGACCCCCGACAACGGTATTTCTTGACAAAGCTATTTTGAGCTTCAGTTTTGCTTCCTAAATTATTCCCGAGTGTGCCCACATCCCACTTGCATTATCTAGCATTCATCCCGCACAATCCCGCATCCCTTTCACACCATCCCA
Organism: Holacanthella duospinosa; assembly: GCA_002738285.1. Classification (NCBI taxonomy): domain Eukaryota; kingdom Metazoa; phylum Arthropoda; class Collembola; order Poduromorpha; family Neanuridae; genus Holacanthella; species Holacanthella duospinosa. The sequence goes on along the minus strand of NIPM01000474.1, from coordinate 98,307 downwards.
CATCCCTCCCATCCATTCCCGCATTTTCCCCACACTATCCCACAAGCCTCCCGTCAATTGTCTCATCTTTCCCACACTATCCCACATCCCTTCCGTCAATTCCCGCATCCTTCTCATCCATTCCCACACTATCACACATCACTCCTTTCAATTCTCGCATCCTTCTCGCACTATTACACATTCCTCCCGTCAATTACCGCATCCTTCCCGCACTATCTCGCATCCCTTCCGCACTATCCCGCATCCCTCCCGTCAATTGCCGCATCTTTCTCACACTATCCCACATCTCTTCCATCAATTCCCGCATCCCTCCCATCGTTCCCGCACTATCCCACATCCCTCCCTTAAATTCCCGCTTTACTCCCGCCCTACCACACATCCCTCCCATACATTCCCGCATCTTTCCTGCACAATCCGACATCCTTCAGGTAAATTCCCGCGTAACTCCCGCACTATTTAACATCCTTCCTATTCATTCCTGCATCTTTTCCGCACAATCCCATATCCCTCCCACCCATTCCCGTACAATCTCACAATCTTCCCCTCCTTTCCCGTATCTGTTCCATCCATTTCCTCAATATCCCACATCCCTCCCATCCACTCCCGCACTACCCACATCCCTCCAATACATTCCCGCATCCCGCCAGACTATTTCGGCCCTCGTTACCATTCTTTCATCCCTCCACTCCATTCTCACATCATCAAGCATCGCTCCCGTCCATTCCAGCACAATCTCGAAGTAAGGGTTCTGGTATTTAGCTTGATAGGACAACTGTCTGATCGTATAGCTGTTCAGTAGCCTCAAAATGGGTGATAGGATGTCTGTCTGATCGCATGGTTCATTTGAGTACCAAAAAGGCCTGGTAAATGCCGTGCTAAGGGGAGGGCTTCGGGAACCCACGGCAGAGTTGCGAGAACCCAAAGGAGGGCTACGGGAACCCACGGGAATGCTTGGGGGACATAAGTGAACGCTGCGGACTCCCATGGAAGGGTTGCCGGAGCCCAAGGGAGGGCTGCGGAAACCCAAGCGAGGGCTGCGGAAACCCAAGGAAGGGCTGCGGAACCCCACGAGAGGGTTGCAGATACCCAAGAAAGGGCTGCGAGAACCCGCGGGAGGGCTGCAGGGACCGAAGGGAGGGCCACGGAAACCCACGGGAGGGCTTCGGATACCCAAGAAAGGACTGCAGGAATCTACGGAAGGGTTGCGGGGACCGAAGGGAGGGCTGCGGATACCCAAGAAAGGACTGCAGGAATCCAAGGGAGGGTTGCGGGATTCTACGGAAGGCTTGCCGGAGCCCACGGGAGGGCTGCGGGAACCCACGGAAGAGTTGCGGCTACCCCAAAAAGGAGTGCGGGAACCCACGGGAGGGCTGCGGAGACCCAAGCAAGGGTTGCGGAATCCTACGGGAGGGCTTCAGGAGCCCAAGGGAATGCTGGGGGAACCCATGGGATGTATTGAAAAACTCCCATACAGGTAGGAGTTCTACCTGTATAAAACTTTGCTCAACTTTGCCAAACTTTTCAATGTTGCCGATTTCTTAATTTTTCAATGTTGCCGATTTCATAGTTTTTCAATGTTGCCGATGTCATAATTTTTCAATGTTGCCGATTTCATAGTTTTTCAATGTTGCCGATTTCACAGTTTTTCAATGTTTCCGTTACCTTGTATGTAGTATATAGACAGTTTTCTATCTAGCATATGGGCACTTTCTATGTTGTATATGGGCACTTTGTATGTAGCATATGGGCACTTTGTATGTAGCATATAGGCACTTTGTAGCATATGAGCATATCGTAAAACGTTACTAATTTATACACAAGGAATTCATTTGTGACAACACGGTCCAAAATGTTGTGCTGCTCGGCAAATTACATAATAGGAAAAAATGCTTAATTTCTTGTGCACCCAGCCATAAATAGATAAAAATATGTTGCAATTTAACGTTTTTTCTACTATAATGATTATACCACTGAATATTTTGCAAAATTAAAGCTGGATTTTTCCTTATCCATTCCCAATACTTACTGGAAAGCATACATGGATGGACTAGCCGCTATTTGCACAAATCAGTTTAAGGGAAAACGTTGCAGTCAAAAATGCCAACTTTTTGTGCATCCCGAACCACACGGGTTTAAATGAGCAAATCAGACTTAGTTGCTCATCTATAGAAAAGTATCAACAAGGATGACGCGGCGCAATATCTGGATGAAAAATGTAGTTCACTCCACAGCTGAGAAAAACCGCCACTGTTCGGTGTCCTTTTTTTACCACTACTTAAAAATGTCATTGTATACCTGCCCTGCACCTATATTTGTGCTGCTTATGATAGGTGGCCTTATGNTACCCAAGAAAGGGCTGCGAGAACCCGCGGGAGGGCTGCGGGGACCGAAGGGAGGGCCACGGAAACCCACGGGAAGGCTGCGGATACCCAAGAAAGGACTACAGGAATCTACGGGAGGGTTGCGGGGACCGAAGGGAGGGCCACGGAAAAACACGGGAGGGCTGCGGATACCCAAGAAAGGACTGCAGGAATCAACGGGAGGGTTGCGGGATTCTACGGAAGGGTTGCCGGAGCCCACGGGAGGGCTGCGGGAACCCACGGAAGAGTTGCGGCTACCCGAAAAAGGAGTGCGGGAACCCACGGGAGGGCTGCGGAGACCCAAGCAAGGGTTGCGGAATCCTACGGGAGGGCTTCAGGAGCCCAAGGGAATGCTGGGGGAACCCATGGGATGTATTGAAAAACTTCCATACAGGTAGGAGTTCTACCTGTATAAAACTTTTGTCAACTTTGCCAAACTTTTCAATGTTGCCGATTTCTTAATTTTTCAATGTTGCCGATTTCATAGTTTTTCAATGTTGCCGATGTCATAATTTTTCAATGTTGCCGATTTCATAGTTTTTCAATGTTGCCGATTTCACAGTTTTTCAATGTTTCCGTTACCTTGTATGTAGTATATAGACAGTTTTCTAACTAGCATATGGGCACTTTCTATGTTGTATATGGGCACTTTGTATGTAGCGTATGGGCACTTTGTATGTAGCATGTAGGCACTTTGTAGCATATGAGCATATCGTAAAACGTTACTAATTCATACACAAGGAATTCATTTGTGACAACACGGTCCAAAATGTTGTGCTGCTCGGCAAATTACATAATAGAAAAAAATGCCTAATTCCTTGTGCACCCAACCATAAATAGATAAAAATATGTTGCAATTTAACGTTTTTTCTACTATAATGATTATACCACTGAATATTTTGCAAAATTAAAGCTGGATTTTTCCTTATCCATTCCCAATACTTACTGGAAAGCATACATGGATGGACTAGCAGCTATTTGCACAAATCAGTTTAAGGGAAAACGTTTTGTGCATCCCGAACCACACGGGTTAAATGAGCAAATCAGACTTAGTTGCTCATCTATAGAAAAGTATCAACAAGGATGACGCGGCGCAATATCTGGATGAAAAATGTAGTTCACTCCACAGCTGAGAAAAACCGCCACTGTTCTGTGTCCTTTTTTTTGCCACTACTTAAAAATGTCATTGTATACCTGCCCTGCACCTATATTTGTGCTGCTTATGATAGGTGGCCTTATGGTACCATATTTTTTCGCAGTGTTATAAAAATTTGCAGCTATTATTTATATTTCCAGGGTACAAAATTTGTACAACTTTAACACTACATCAAAAAAATTTTGTCCCTTATCGTGCTTTCACGCCAAGAGACCTCAAATTTAGCATCAGCGCTACCTGCAGCTCTGTTGCAATGACTTAAAATTTCACAAACAGTTTCTCACAACTACGACCAATATTTAAATCTGACTTAATACGATACTATGTACAGTTTGGCCGCTATGGGGCCTCAAAGTAGCAAGTAAAGATTCACTCTGCTCTGTTGGATTGACTTGAAACGGTTTCTCAAAACAAGTCTCACCAATATTTAATTAAAGCTTTATACAATCATATGTATAGTTTGGCCAGTTGGGAGCTTCAAATTTGACATACACGGTATTTGCCACTGTTGGATTCACATAAAACTCCTTTAATCAGTTAGTGTGAAACTATTTGCAAAGTTTCAGTCAATCTAACTAAGCAATACAACTAATGTTAACTTTGTGGTATCCTAGGGTCTAAACTGTACTTACAATCATCTAGCGTCTCTTTCAAACATTGGTTATAGTTATCCATGGGAAAGCGTTAGTACTATGTTAAAACAATTCAACAGAGTGGCAAGTATCACCAATACTAACTACAACCCCGAAGCGGCAAAACTATATGTAAGATCATGCTGAATTCCATTGAAACATTTGCTAAGATTGTCCTTGAAAATAGTTTGTGAAGTTTTTAGACAATCCAAAAGACAAGCAGGTGCCGCCAATGTTAAGCTTCAAGCCCCCAGCGGGGAAATAATTCATTGGAATTTCGGTAATGTAATGTTAAAGTGCAAATTCGCGTCCTGAAAAATAGACATCATTGTCACATTTTTAAAACAACTGGGCAAAATGCGTGCCCTACAGCCTGTCTACCTTTCAATGAACAACAGTTCATTACTTATTATTGTGATTATAGTTCTTATATTAAATGCTGGGAGCTGTCCAATCCGAAAAGTAGCTTTGGCTGGAGATTTGAATACGTTGAAACGAGTACTTTATCAAGCAGCTGAAGAAATGACATCAATTGTGGACTCAGCTCAACAGGATGAAGGGGTCAACATCAACGACGCCATATCAATTGTAAATGCAGATGGATTCAATATCAGGGAGCATGGATGCATTAAATGTGGGAACAAATTTCAGATAGTTTTTATAAATTATTATTTTTTTCAAATCAAAATTTTTAATTAGACAGTTGTTGGTTTTAAAGGTTTCCCACTGATCGCTGAATTGCTGATACTCTACGAGGAACACTATCCGGACTACCTTTTTCGTGTTTTCTTAATAAACAGTAAGATTTTGCAATTATATTCTAATTGGTTCAAGTTTCCTGAAAAAATCTTGTTTGAAAGATGAATAATCAAGATTTCATTTCAAAATCGTTTTGTTATTATAGTGCCCAGAATTGCAGAAACTGTTGTGACATTTATACAACCTTTTCTATCCGAGAAAACTAAATCGGTTATAAAAATTTACGGCTACAACAAAGAGGAATGGAGTCCTGAACTTTTAAAATTAATTTCAGCAAATCAGTTGTACACACAATTTGGTGGAACAAAAAAATCAATAAATGAAAATATATCTTTGACAAGGATAACTCTCCAACCAAAGTCTCCGTCGTCAAACTAAGAATAGAAATTTGTCAAATTTAGAAGTAGTTTTTAACCAGAAATTTTAGCTGATTTTAGTCTTTAAGTTGAGTAGGATCTTACTAAATTAATTTATAATATGATCTTGCTAAATAACGAAATAAATATGTTTCCATGTAAACTTCACAATAAAAAAGTAAACAATACTTGAATTCATGTCGTGCAAGATTAAAGTATCGGACTAATTTAATGTAAACAAGTGAATTGGTAATTGTTATTAGTGTAATGAGCATTAATGAAAATAAGAGAATTTTTGAATAAAGAAAAATCACAGATTAGGTACTGGTTACAAGATTACAGTCAAACCTAAGTAACCGGATTCCAGCTATAATTATGAATAGGTATCGCTGTTATCCTAATCATAGATTAGTAATTGAAAACTTGTAACCAAATCTGAAAAGATATGATTACATTCTTTTGCAATGCAATCAAATTCTAACAAGTATGATTTTTATTTTCTAATAATAGTGTGTGCAACAGAGCATAAATAAAAACTGCTGGCAACAAAACTTTCTTAATACATAACGGAAAATTTAACAGTAGAAACCAAGCAGGTTAGAATGATGTTTTGAAAAAAAACCGAAAATCCTTGAATTCTATTAAATTTAGCTTCGACGTATTTAGGTTTACCACCGCTTTATGGTTAAAACTTCTGTCAGCTAACAATTCGAACCACCCTGCTTCTAAATGCCTACATAGAACTTCGAAAAAACTTGGACAGGTATCAAATCAAAAAAAAATTGGTGATTGCAATTATATACGTACAAAACTCGTCCAAATTTTTGTTACTTTTGGAATCAAGTGTAGGTGGGAACACTCTACTTTCAATCCGCATAGCAATCCTCCATTATTCCACACTACCACTAGATAAAATTTAGTGAAAACCCTGAATTATTTCTGTCGAATAAATTTCCCACTGGAATGATATTTTTTATTCTACAAATTAAACGTAATTTCAAATGTCTTCAGTAAAGGTTTGAATATGGAACATTTTGGGGAGAGTCAGTGCAAATAACTTTCATTCTGGCTATCTGGAATTGTTCAGGCATTTGACCTAATAATCAACTGAAACAGTTCCAATCAGGGTTAGAACAGCCGGATGAAATTGACCGAATAATCTGGACGATCTGGTTGTCGTCCGGACGATTAAAAANTTCAGGGTTAGAACAGCCGGATGAAATTGACCGAATAATCTGGACGATCTGGTTGTCGTCCGGACGATTAAAAATTGCGTCCAGTGGACGATCTGGACGACAAAATTTTCATTAAATAATCGAATATAGCTTCAATAAATTAGAGTAACATAAGTTTGTTTTCATAGCACAATGCCCAATTTCACTGCGGTTGAATTACAAAGGCGGCAATGTGATTGAGCTTAAAATGTTTGAAATTGGTGTTCGGGTCTATCAGCCTAACGGATTCCAAAACCTATAACAAAAAATTATTTATTATTCCGTTTAGTAAATTATTATGTACGTACAGTCATTATGGTCCATGTCAAACTGTTTCCGAAATACTTTTAAATTGTTATTTTCAGATTAGCTAACTATACTGGAAATTACTTCGTCCATATTCACTGGGATAACCTAGTTAAATTTGAATTTATAAGTAAGGAGGTAAGGAAAGGATTAGGAAAATTTACAATAACTTTGGGAAATTGAGACAATCGACTTCTGCGCATGTATTTGAGGCGTTTTAGATAAAAATCGTCCAGATCGTCCAGACCGGCCAGTTAAGTTAGTCAGCCGGACAAATGTTTTCGTCCGGCTAAATGGCTAACCGTGGTTACAATTATAACATATCCCCTAAAATCTTAATTCAACTTATCAAGAATGTCATTGAAGCCACTTGAGATTCTAGTTTACAGTTACCATCGTTCTATTATGAACACTTATTTTTACGAAATAATAATTGTAATAATAAATTCTGTTTATTAATTTTTCTGGTCTGCTTAATGTTTTCCATGAATTCCCTGAAAGTTTTCTGTAATTGTCATGGGCTAAAATGATCAACTCTATTCCTGAATTATACGGATTGGCACTCGAAATTTTTTTAGACCTTTCTCTACCATGTAATCATATAACCTTAGTCGCCCATCTATTCAAACATTAGTTTTCTACCCGCTCCAGTAACTGGTTTCTTCGATATCTTCGCAGTGTTTTGTTTGGTAACAATTTTGAGTAACAAAAGAAACTTAAAGCTGTTCTCCAAATAATTCTAAACCTGAATTTACAAATTTTTTCCCTTGTGGTGGTTTTTTTTCATTTACAAATTGATGACGCATATGTACATTGAACTCACGTTTCTCAGGATACAGTTTAAAAACAATNTTAAAGCTGTTCTCCAAATAATTCTAAACCTGAATTTACAAATTTTTTCCCTTGTGGTGGTTTTTTTCATTTACAAATTGATGACGCATATGTACATTGAACTCACGTTTCTCAGGATACAGTTTAAAAACAATTAAAATTCATTTTCTCAAATTTGGCTCACTCTACAATCCTTCAATCATAAACCAGCAAATTATTAGAATTCCCACACTAAAAGAATTTTAACAGTATACAACTTTGTGTCAATTGGTCAAAACTCTAAATTATTTAAATTTCATTAACACTCGATAAAGTTAGCCTTACTTGCCATAAAATAAGTAACCACATATTCTCAATTGAAATCTTGAAATGCAATTTTTTAAAATGTAACTGAGTATTACAGATTAAAATTAGATGTAATTCAATTAAGTAAAGGTTAATGTTTAGTGAACTTGTGATGTAATTGTTGTAATGGAGGTAACATGGTTTGGATAATGGTGTAATTGTAACTGAATTTACATTTTTGTGTAATTTTCCCAACTTAGGCACCATACAGTAACTTTAAACCTAAAACTGAGGCATTTTTGCTATTTCTTGCTATTCCTAAGGTTTAACAAACCTATATCTCTTTTCATTTCATTGTAATATCGTTTCTAGGTGTCTCTATTTGGATCAGCAAACCTATTACATCTCTTTCCACTTCATCATATTGTGTTAAGTGTATGTCATAGCAGACAGTAATTTTACACCTAAAGTTACCGAGTTGTGCAATTTATAGATGTGTCTATTTGGCTCTGAGTATTTACATCAAATTCTATTTCATTGTTATATATCTGATTGGTTCATAGTTTACAGTAATTTAGCACTTAAAGTTGTCTCGTTATATTTCTAGATGTCTGTTTGGCTTTGGTGTCTACATCTCANGGATTTTTGCTATTTCTTGCTATTCCTAAGGTTTAACAAACCTAATATCTCTTTTCATTTCATTGTAATATCGTTTCTATGTGTCTCTATTTGGATCAGCAAAGCTATTACATCTCTTTCCACTTCATCATATTGTGTTAAGTGTATGTCATAGCAGACAGTAATTGTGCAATTTATAGATGTGTCTATTTGGCTCTGAGTATTTACATCAAATTCTATTTCATTGTTATATATCAACTATCAAGTATATCTGATTGGTTCATAGCTTACAGTAATTTAGCACTTAAAGTTGTCTCGTTATATTTCTAGATGTCTGTTTGGCTTTGGTGTCTACATCTCATTCTTTTTGTTTCTTTCGTGTCTATCAGAAAACCTTAAATACCACCTCATGAGTTTTGAAATCTCAGTTTTTCATTTCCGTGACTGTTTCTTCTTGACTTTGACGCCTACTTTGTTCAGGCTTTTTCATGTATTGCTACGTAAATTTTCTTCCTGTGTTTGTTCTTTTTCAAATGTGGAGAAAGAAATCAATAATGTTGTTGTGAGTGATAGGTTGACATGTTTTTTGTTTCGCTCCACTGTGAGGTTATTGTTTGCTTCATCCTATTACGTTTGTTTTTTGCAGCTTGTTTTTTTTTAGTTATTCGGTAGAGCTAAAGTAGCTCTACTAATGGTATTTGGATTTGAAAATTTAATTTAAAATTGATTTATACAAAATTATCATATTAAGATAAAGAATATGACTCATATCACTAGATCAACGATGGGTTAATTAGAAGGTATCCAGTTGTCTGTTGCCAAGGTTTCTCCCTCCCATTTGTCGGACGTACACTATTACGTACTCTTTAATGTAAATATTTACAGTGTTTTGCAAATATTTCTCACAGGTATTCCAGACAGAGTCATATATGAATATTTTGAAATTTAGGACGTGTGAGTGGTTCAAATTTTGAATAACTNAATGTACAGTTTTTTGCAAATATTTCTCAGAGGTATTCCAGACAGAGTCATATATGAATATTTTGAAATTTAGGACGTGTGAGTGGTTCAAATTTTGAATAACTGGTACAGGATCGGACAAATATATGAGTTTTAAGATATAAGGGATAGGGAANCTGGTACAGGATCGGACAAATATATGAGTTTTAAGATATAAGGGATAGGGAAATAGGTACTGTGACGTTCTAGATTAGGTACTTACCATACTACGTTCAAGAATTTGAACATTACGGTTAAAATCATACAAAAGGAAAAGCAGACTTTCTAAAATGAAAGTGTAGAGAAACATGGTGATAATGCAAGTTATGTATAATTATCTCAACTTTTTGAGTTTGATTTCTTCTTAGTACTTTTTCTTGTAGTTCCAGTATTTGGAATGAGGTTCCTCTTGCTCTCAAGACCCGTAATCTCCTTAGCTTTTTCTGGAGTCTGCGCATGGACAGAGATGAGATGCGTAAAGAGTTGTTCTCTCCGTACATACGTACGTCCACAAAACTCACAAGTTTTTGGTTTTGTTGGCTTCTCCCGGAGGACTCTGTCACCGTTCGGAAGAACTCTGAAGAGTTTTGCCCTCATCCCGGCAGAAGTAAAGGCGGCTTCTTTCGAGAGCTTATGAACAGACATGAGATGTTCTTTGAGGAGTGTTTTGAACGCATATGCTTTCGAACAGAACTCGCATACTTCATCAAGAATAAATTTTTTTTCGTGAACTTTCTTCTTATGTTGCTGGAGTTGGTGTTTGATTTTGTACTTCCCACCACAGATGTCACAGATAAATGGGCGTTCGTTGGAGTGGAGAGAAGCTTTGTGTTGAATAAGGCTGTGAGTAGAGGCGTATTTGCCACCACAAAGGTCGCAAGTGAACGGTTTCTTAGTTATGTCCATATGAGCATTTTCATGTTGCTCCAAGCTCACTAAATGAAAAAAAAAATTTTTTATGATTGCTGTTGTTTTAGTTCTTTTTTACTTTCAAATCAGTGAACCAGAAAATTTTTCAACTTTTTCAAATATCAGATGAAACGTTTTAGAATTTTTTTTATAAAGTGTACCTTTTGATTTGAGGGACACACCACATAGAGTGCATAAGAACTGCGGCCGACTATCCATGTGCCTATGTTGCTCATGTGATTTCAAATTGGATTTCGTAGTGAAAGCTTTTTCACAAAGGGTACATTCGTAGACTCTCATGTTGAGATGAACCGTTCGGATGTGACTGAGCATTTTTCCGTTTGTTTTTTTAATCTGTCCGCAATCAGGACAAGGACGACCACAACTATCAAGTGGTCGGAGGATCTCTTTGGTTGTGATGTCGCCGTAGCCGAGATCCAGCTCATGTACCTCGTATTGATGAGACACCCAATCCTTGAGGTTATAGAAGACAACGTCTGTGCATGTGGCACATTTGTACTCCTCAATTAGTAGGAGTTTTGCATCCTCCTTGGATAACACATTCGTTGGTTTAGGAACCTGGAATAAAAAAAAATTCCAAAATTTTTTTTGAAATTATACAACTTCATTGAACGGATTCTGCGCGGAATGGAAGAGTACATACCTTCTCAGGATGATGTTCTATATTGTGTTCCCTTAGATCAACTTTCGTCCTATGCTCAGTTTTACACTCTGGACAGGAATATGAGGGGTTTTCTTTGTGATCGTTAGCCTGATGATAGACCATTTGCACATGTGACTTAAAACTCAAAGAACATTTCCCGCATTTGTACTTTGCCGCCATTTGCTACAAATAGCACCAAAAAACTCCATTTAGTAGCTTTTCTTCAAAATTTTAGCTTAGTAGAACTAACCATCATGAGAGGCTGTCTACGTCGAGTAGTAAGAGAGAAAATTTTGATGAAGGTTCTGTGATTATGGTTGAGTACTCTCGTTTCGTTTGAACTTAGTCTCATTCGGTCTGTTCCGTTATCTTTTCCAATGGAATCGGATAAGTTGAGGTCTGAATTCCCTTCCAATGAATCTAAGGGTAATCTCACTTGTGCCTGCCCTCCCATCCCTGAAGCCTAATTAAAATCACCCGTAGTTTCAAATAAAGTCCAAGGTAATATAGTTTTAAAATATTTTCTCACCTGTATTCTGCTGCTGCGCCTTGGAGTTGGGGGTGGGGCCAAGAGTCTTCCTTGAGAAACACATGACAAAGAATCGACTCCTCCCGAATCGTCTTGCAACACTTTTTGCTCATCGTAAAAGATTGGCTCCATTTTAATTGTTTCTACATCTACAATAGCATCATCTAACGTCAATATGTCACTTCTTCCTGTTCGATGATAAAAAAAAATCTTTACTAGACATTACTTTTGCATTTTGTAGATAATTATGATTTCCAAAGAGACAGCCAAAAATTTTGTATTATTTTCAACAAAATGCTCGTACCTTGGTCTAACGATTCTTGAGGTACTGAATGCGAGAGACAAATATCCTCATGATTGTTGTTGTTGATAAGGTTGTATAGGTAAGAGTCTGGGTTTGCACTTTCGCTGAATTCCATGTATAGTTGAAGTAATGTACTGAAAATTTGACCACATGGAGTGCATAACTCAATAGAGGGTTGGAGGGGATCAATGACTTTGAGTCCTTTGTAGACGAGCTCGAGTCCTTGTGCAACTGACATTGTCACACCTGTTTGCAGAATGACAAAAGAGGCCACGCAAGATGGCACAGAGACACCCATAGAGCAGTGTGCGCAAGAGTTGAGTGGCAATGGAAGTGTAGGTGTCATTATTAGGCTGTCACTTCTTTTTTGCTATTCTTCGATTTTTCAACATTTTCAAAACTTCATAACTTTTTTTCAAATCAACTTTAGGTCCAGTTTTTTCACTTGGTCAAAATCGGAGTGAGTTCCCTATTCCGAAATATAGCCCTGTTCAAGTGTTTCGCATGGCTCAGTTTTTGGCGTGAGCCAGAGCCACTGGCTCAATGAGCCATGGCTCATGGCTCACCCGGTTTGTGAGATAGCTCATGAGCCATAGCTCTGGCTCCGCACTTTTGTTGAGCTGGCTGATGAGCCAGAGCCATGGCTCACAGCTCAACATAAAAAAAAATTTTTTATCCCGTTAATATCACATTTTGCTAAAAGTGAGAATGACCTAGCGAGAATAAGCCAACACAAGTCATAATTATGAACTGGCTAAAGGCAAATTCACTTTTAGTGACCAAAAATTCCTAAAATTAAAAAAAATTGATGATTTGGAAGAAAAAAAAAATTAAAAATTAGGAGAAAAGTGGAAGAATTTAGGTGAAAAGTTGAGTCATTGAGCGATGGCTCACAAGTTTCGTTGAGCTGGCTCACAAGTTTCGTTGAGCTGGCTCATGAGCCATGGCTCACAAGTTTCGTTGAGCTGGCTCATGAGCACAGTTGCAGAATCGCAACCATTTCGCAACTAGGTTGTGGCAGGTTGCGAGTTGCGGTTGCGGAGTTGCGGAGCAGAATAACGAAAATTGCGAATGCGGAGTTGCGGCCAAATTGAGAATTATAAAAGTTGCGGTTGCGGCGTTGCGGCCAATTATGGAACTTGCAAAAGTTGCGGTTGCGGCGTTGCGGGACATAAAATGCAAGAGTTGCGGTTGCGACGTTGCGGGGCCTAACATGCAAAAGTTGCGGTTGCGGAGTTGCGGGTGTCAGAAATAACAGCTGAAAATGCGGAGTTGCGATCTCTGTGAAGTAGTTGCGGGAAATAGTTTGATATTGTGCGCAACTATTATGCCCTGACTTGGGATGGGCTCGGTTGTGTTGGTCAAATATGTGAAGTTGTAAAGCGGCTTTGTATAACCACAGATCTAACTTTAGTAAACTCGAAACTGAAACCAAAATTTAGTTCTTGAACACCTGTGTTACATAGGACCCAGTAAAAGAGCGTCGCGGCATTCAAATTCAAATTATTTATCAAGGGGAAAAGTCCCATGTGCGGTGTGGCGTTGAGTCTGTCTTTGCAATCTCAAACGCTCCTGCTGAGTATGACCTGTAAATCCGCAATGACAAGATAAGAATTTCTTATTTTGACGTAAGGCACAACTTCAAAATTGGCTTTATTTAATATGTAAACAATCCTTTTCGTTCTCAATTTAAATTTCGTTAAAACTTGACACATCAATTTCAAATCTGAAATTAAGTTTGTGTAACGCTCACTTACAATTAATTGCTTTAACTAAGCAAACCAAAATTTGAATTAATGGATTGTTGTATTTAACTCTTGCATATTGAAATTGAATAAATAAAATTGAAAGACTATTTTTATGCTCTAAATTCGCTTTAAATGCTATAAGAACATTTCTTTTATAATTTTGTCGAAAGTTGCGAAAAAGTTNAATTTTTTTATAATTTTGTCAAAAGTTGCGAAAAAGTTGCGGAAAAGTTGCGGGAATTCTGGTTGCGTGTTGGTTGCGGTTGCGGGAAATTTTGAATCCAAAATTGCGAATGCGGCGTTGCGGCAAAAATTTTAAAATTTAAAGTTGCGGTTGCGGCGTTCTAGTGGAAGTATTAAAATACAAGAGTGCGGGTTGCGGAGTTGCGGGCATCAAAGTTCAAAAGTTGCGGGTGCGGAGTTGCGGCTCGAAATATTGTACTCGAAGTTGCGGTTGCGGCCCGCAACCGCACTTCTGCAACTGTGGTCATGAGCCATGGCTCTGGCTCAAAATTACTACATGAACCAGAGCCATGCACTGGCTCTGGCACAGAAATTTTTGTGAGCCAGCTCGAGCCAGAGCCATTGCGCCAGCTCATGAGCCAGAGCCATGTGGAACACTACCCTGTTCTCAGACTTTTTTCCGTGGTAACGTGTTCGGGTTATGAAGCACTTGTGGGTGGTCGAAAATTTTTTAAGTTATTTTGAAAAAAAAATTTTTTTTTTTTCGTTGCATTCCTCCACGAATTGGGAAATTTGTTTGTTTCTTAACAAATTTTTTTTGCAACTTAACAATACTTATCAACAACTTACCTTACAACTAACCAAACAACCTAACCCTAACAACCTCAAGCGTCTTGAAAAGTCATGATTCGTGATAAATTCAAAAACTCGAAAAAAAATTGTCGACCACCTCCAAATGCATACCCCAACCGAAATTTTAAGTGAGCACTACTTGGTCAAATTTAACCCATGGTATTTTTAGTGAAATTATTTAATTGTGTACGTAACAAAGGTCGGCGTTTTGTGTCGGGCTCTTGCTCGGGCTCGGGCTCAATTTTTTTTACGCATGGGCTCTGCTCGGGCTCGGGCTCTTTTTGTTTTTCATGCTTGGGCTCTGCTCGGGCTCGGGCTCTTTTTGATTTCCACGCATGGGGTCTGCTCGGGCTCTTTTTGATTTCCACGCATGGGCTCTGCTCGGGCTCGGGCTCTTTTTGATTTCCACGCATGGGGTCTGCTCGGGCTCGGGCTCTTTTGATTTCCATGCATGGGCTCTGCTCGGGCTCTGGCTCTTTTTGATTTCCACGCTTGGACTCTGCTCGGGCTAGGGCTCTTTTTGATTTCCACGCTTGGGCTCTGCTCGGGCTCTATTTTTTTTGTTGGGCTCAGCTCAGCTCGGGCTCTTTACTTATTTTTGTTGGGCTCTGCTCGGGCTCTTAATTTTATTTTGGGTCATGTTTGAGCTCTTAACTTTTTTTGGGCTCTCCTCGCGCTCTTTTTGGTTCCCNATTTTTTTTTGGGATCTCCTCGCGCTCTTTTTGGTTCCCAGGCTCTGGTGAGGCTCGGGCTCTTGTTTTTTACTCTTGTCTTGGAAACTGCTAGGACTCTTTTTGTTTCTGCGCTACGCTTTAAGTTTAAAATCTTGAGTTCTTCTTGCCAGGGCTCATTTTTATCTGTTGGAATTTTTTTTCGGGTGCTTTTTTTAATCTTATGCTCGTCTCGGTCTCTGTTTCATCGTCNTAACAAATAATAAGGTTGAACAACCGATTGTGAGGGCAAGATAAAAGTTTTTAATTTTTCAAAAAAAAAAAAAAAGATGCGTTTTTGCATAGAGATCAGTTTCAGGGTCGAGGTAAAGCACCGTCCGCTGATTGTATCAACCCAATATCAGCCCTAGTATCACCCCATTATTGCCTCCTAAACAAATCAACAGCCCAAAGGTCGGCGTTTTGTGTCGGGCTCTTGCTCGGGCTCGGGCTCAATTTTTTTTTACGCATGGGCTCTGCTCGGGCTCGGGCTCTTTTTGTTTTTCATGCTTGGGCTCTGCTCGGGCTCGGGCTCTTTTTGATTTCCACGCATGGGCTCTGCTCGGGCTCGGGCTCTTTTTGATTTCCACGCTTGGACTCTGCTCGGGCTCGGGCTCTTTTTATTTCCACGCTTGGGCTCTGCTCGGGCTCTTAATTTTATTTTGGGTCATGTTTGAGCTCTTAATTTTTTTTGGGCTCTCCTCGCGCTCTTTTTGGTTCCCAGGCTCTGGTGAGGCTCGGGCTCTTGTTTTTTACTCTTGTCTTGGAAACTGCTAGGACTCTTTTTGTTTCTGCGCTACGCTTTAAGTTTAAAATCTTGGGTTCTTCTTGCCAGGGCTCATTTTTTATCTGTTGGAATTTTTTTTCGGGTGCTTTTTTTAATCTTATGCTCGTCTCGGTCTCTGTTTCATCGTCGTGTGATTTTTAGTCAGGCTCTAATTCTCATACATTACAATTCTCACTTGGGCTCTTAAACTATTATAGCATTTTAAAGATTTTTGTAAAATTTAATCAAACTGCTACATTTTGGAGACATTTCATTAGAGTTATAGAATAAATTCATAGATTCTAGCACAGAATAATCACGAAATAAATCGAGCAGAAGTAAATAAATAGTGTGCTTATAATTAATCAGTTATTGATTCCAATTCTGTTGTTCTTGGGCTCTGCTCGGGCTCTTTATTTATTTTTTCTTCTTAGGCTCTGCTCGGGCTCGGGCTCTTTATTTATTTTTCCTTGGGCTCTGCTCGGGCTCGGGCTCTTTATTTATTTTTCCTTGGGCTCTGCTCGGGCTCGGGCTCTTTATTTATTTTTCCTTGGGCTCTGCTCGGGCTCGGGCTCTTTATTTATTTTTCCTTGGGCTCTGCTCGGGCTCGGGCTCTTTATTTATTTTTCCTTGGGCTCTGCTCGGGCTCGGGCTCTTTATTTATTTTTCCTTGGGCTCTGCTCGGGCTCGGGCTCTTTATTTTTTTTTCCTTGGGCTCTGCTCGGGCTCGGGCTCTTTATTTATTTTTCCTTGGGCTCTGCTCGGGCTCGGGCTCTTTATTTTTTTTTCTTTGGGCTCTGCTCGGGCTCGGGCTCTTTATTTTTTTTTTCTTAGGCTCTGCTCGGGCTCGGGCTCTTTATTTTTTTTTCCTTGGGCTCTGCTCGGGCTCGGGCTCTTTATTTATTTTTCCTTGGGCTCTGCTCGGGCTCGGGCTCTTTATTTTTTTTTCTTAGGCTCTGCTCGGGCTCGGGCTCTTTATTTATTTTTCCTTGGGCTCTGCTCGGGCTCGGGCTCTTTATTATTTTTTTTCTTAGGCTCTGCTCGGGCTCGGGCTCTTTATTTTTTTTTTTCTTAGGCTCTGCTCGGGCTCGGGCTCTTTATTTTTTTACCCTTGGGCTCCGCTCGGGCTCTTTTTAAAAAAGTTAGCTTGCAAGGTAGTTAAGACTGCTCCCAACTCCTTTACCTTTTATTCCTGCTTGTTTTTGAGTTATTGCTTGAGGAGCCCGTGCGAGCAAGAGCCCGAGCCCAGAGCAAAGAGCCGAAACCGCCGAGCTTTGGTACGTAAGTAATTCTCGTAAATTGAATAAGAATGACCATTGACGGCACGACGATGAAAGGGGTTATTAAATTGAATATAAAAACAAAACTTCTTAAATTATACTCACATATGTGATTTCACCTTACACCGAATATTCGATTTAGGTTCGGTATCGGTTTGTACTAGAAATCTGGTATCGGTTGAGACCAGAGATGTGATGTGGGAGAGTGGAAAGTAGGTAGAATTCACAGTGTGTTGAAATAAGAAGGCGAAATCTTTGAGTAATGATTTTGCGGAAAATCAAAAATTGATTCTGTCACACATTTCCACAAATTTTGAACTGCTCAAGCTACTGAAAACCGTTACTACGAAAGTTTAGCTAAATTTTCTTAAGTTAAAAATTGTCGTAAGAGCCTAATTTGTGAGAGTTTTGAAAACTCTAGTCCCGGATTTTCGTCTTCTTATTTGAACACCGTACATATGGACGGGAGGGATGTGAGGTATGAGATATGAACAGGAGAGGTGTGGGGGAAGGGACGTGGGAGGAATGTGGGTGGGGAGGGACGTGGGGTATAGGATATGCGCGGGAAGAAATGAGTCTTAAGGAATATGGGAGGGGGCAAGGGACGTGAGCGGGAGGGATGTGAGCGGAATAGACTTGGGAGAAGAAATGTGGGCGGAAGTGACTTTCGGGAAAGGGGCTAATGGACGTAAGTAGGTGTGTTACTGTTATTAAAGCCTAAATTGACAACATCGAAATGATTTTTTAAATTGTTGACGGATGGCTTCGTCTAATGAAACGACCGTGATTATATTTGTCATCAACACCAAAGGCCAAAATTTAAAGGTTAATTTAACTTTTAGATTTGAAAGTATTTCAGAAATAAATTTTAAATTTGTAAAAGTTGCATCTCTGATTACACCTACTGTATATTTTGTCTTCCGGATAAACGAAAACCCAAGCCACAGACCACGAACTCCTCTGGTATGGGCATTCAGAAAGGATGGCCGGAGAACAAGGATATATGGATTATTATTCTCCATACCTCCCAAATTGGAGGGAACCATAGCCACTGACTCTGGCTCCCAGCAAATGGGAGGTAACTCAGGAGCTATGGATTTGGATCTGTTGCGTGATATGACACCCATGAGGGCTTAGAACTTAAATTCTCCTCCCGGGCACTACTTAGCCGATGTTGAACCTGACAGGTAGTGTGTAAAGTGACTGACTCCTGAGTCATGGCTCTGACTCTGACTCTGAGTCTCATGACTCTGACTATGAATTATTTGAGATTCAGAGTCATTATATGAGTCTGACTCACTCCCTGTTTGAGAGTCAGAGTCATGACTCTCAGAGTCAACTCATCAGTAGCAGAGTCATGACTCTGTGAATTTCCTGCACAGAAGCCGATTTTTGGTATTCATTCATGCTCAAACACATTTCATTCATCTTATCCACTGCATTCATTTTACTTAAGAATGTTTACTCTTTCTGATATCAATCATCTGTTTGTGTCTTGTGTTCGTCCCATTCTTACGGACTTTTAGTTAAGAATGGAGATGATTGAATTGTGTTAAACGTGGAAAATTCTCCAGTTAATGAAAGTCAAAGTTCATCAACATCGATTCAAGATAATCTAAATTTGCAAAAAAGAGAGAAAAAAAGCAAAGTGACGTCTACAATTTATAGAAATTTTATACAATTTATTGAATTTTTCTCTATATTTAAAAGAAGATATTAAACATTTTTTAATTACTCAGAGTCAGAGTCAGAGTCATGGCTCAAGAGTCAGTTCGCGAAAATATGGGGAGTCAGAGTCATGACTCTTGAGTCAACTCCTAAACTACAGTGAGTCAGAGTCAGTGACTCGGGAGTCAATGACTCTGACTCAGTGAGATTTAGGAGTCACTTTACACACTACTGACAGGCATAAAATAAATAGGGTGAGGAAAAATAGGTACGATAAAATAGCGTCGAGATATTATTATTATTCCCAAAAATGATTATCTAAAATTCTAAATTGGCGAGAAACAAATCAATTTATTCCATATGGTTCAGTTTGACCTCCTTAAATTCCAAGATCCAACGACGAAACACCTGACAAGTAAAGGGCAGTGGGAGGAAACACTACAGGACAGAGTTCTGTAGTGCAGTGACTTAGCATACAGAACTCTGTATATGGTAAAAGACAGAAGTCTGTATGTTTTTATAGCGCAGGTCAGAATCCAGGAATTGATAATTTTACACAATTGTGAGGGGAGAATTGTGATAAAATACATCCCGAAAACAACATAGAATTATAAGATCGCTTGAAACAGCAATAATTATTTATATTTCAGCAAATCATTAGGGAAGTAGATATAATAGCATAATAATAGTACAAATTATTGAAAAATAATTTTGACGTGTAAAAAATTAGACATTTGTTAGTTTCAATATGAAACTTTGAATACTGATATTTTAAAATTTCTTTGGCCCGTAGAGGTGACTTTTGGGGAATATTTTGGCTCCTTTCACTTCATTTCATAAATACTATCCTATTTATAGAACCTATTTAACCTTTAGATCTAAAAACCTTCCAATTATATCTGCCCAATCTGCCTTTAACGCGTTTGTAGCTCTGATTTTTGTTAAAAATTATTTTAGACAGCGTCTCCACTAACTACAATTTTCTAACTAACAACTATGACGCTAGACTGATTTGTTTATTATTGTTAATTTTGTTTCATTTTTTTTTTTAATAAATCGGATTAAAAATTTATTACTTCTTAAATAAACAGATACAGTACGGATTTATTCCTTAGGCAATCAATCTTGAAACAGTTGGAACAATAATTTATTAATTTCAATTCATTCGTTGTTGCTAATGTGTGAGATGTCGAGCAACAAACAGTGATTTTTATCCGCGAAGATTTCACTTCTATTATCCTTTCACAGTAACCAAACTTGTCCTTCGTCCGCATGACGTATCATACAGAACTCTGTCTTTTACCATACAGGGAGCTTAGTCATGGATTTCTCGCAACTCGACTCTACTTGCGGGATTCTCGCAAACATACTTGCGAGGATCTCGCAAATCGGTAGTCGTGGATGGGGTAGCAATATTCCTAGCATCTCGGTAGAATTTGCTAGGAATCGCAAAGTAAACCGCGCCAAAATTTGAATCTTTTATTAAAAAAAATAACCAACTTGAGTAAAATTAAATTCTATAATTTATTGAAGCACATTTTTTCTAAGAAAAAAATTATTTTTCAAAAAAAATTTTTTTTTCCATTTACAGTAGACCCTCTCTTAATGCACTTATGGCCCAATGATAGTACCCGTATCCCTTATGTTTTGTGATACCGTAAAGTATCACGAAGACGTACGATTTATTTTAATCAACTTTTTCACNATGCGTCTGCTACTTCTTTTCTTGTCATATTCGTCAAGTTGGATAACACTTGACGCTTCGTATGAAGCGACAAATGTTTAGTTTTCTTTGGTTTGTTCATTATAATTAGACACGGTAAATCAAATTGAAATAATGAGAATGAATGTCAAAAGTTATTTACAAAGAGCAATTATTGACAGTTTGGAAAAGTTTTCCCTCCAATATCTTGGCGGTTAAGGGTAAAACTGCACGGCAAAAGCTCAAGTCGGGTGGAGGGATCCATGTGCATTAAGAGAGGGTCTACTGTATAGCAGTTATCCACAAATCTTAAGACTGTTTTCCAAAAAAAATTTTTTTTTTTTCAAAAATTTAACAACAAGAGTTTGCGAGAACAAATTAGGAGTTGCGGGTGATCAACATCACTCGCAAAGTTACGAGGAAAAAAGCTAGTATTTTGCGAGAAAGTAGGATCCGTGACTACCGATTAAAGCAACTACAATGTTAAGTATTGGCGGTATCGCAACTCTTACCAGACAGTAGATATGCGAGAAGGTATGACTAAGGAGTCTCGCAAGTACCTAACTTTGCGAGAAAAGTTGCGATGCTAGGCGCTTAACAGAACTCGTGACTAAGCTCCCAGACGTCTGTATGCTAGAAAACAGAGTTCTGTAGTGTTTCCTCCCACTGATTGGGATGAGGTGAGTCGTAGAGCCCTTGACTAATGTCTCCGATACTGTTGGACCTTCCCTGTAGTCTCAGTTTCTGAGGAGGCGTAGTGGCAGTGAGGGTCTGTTCCTTACCCACGTATTGAGATGTCTCATCGCACTCGTAATCAAACCTTAATGGAATTAAATATAATACCATTATTTTAGTAAATCGAGGAATCATTCAATAATTGATCGAATAATATACAGGTGAACTAAACTATTATACTAATTACTATACATTACTGTAGTCAGTAATTTCACTTTACGGTACTGTCTTGCATATTAATAAATAAATACAAGCAGTCATCATAAATTTTTGACTACAGTGAACCTCGGATAAGCCAGCTTTCAAGACACCGGAAAATATGGTTCGTGGTAACCGACGTTCGGCTTAAGCGTAAGCCGAACATACAACTTGGGGAATAATTTGTTCGTCTTAGCCGAGGTAGTTTTAATTTACCATTACTTTATAATAGTAAGTTGTTGTGGAGACTAAAAATGACTAAAAATATATCATTGGTTCATTTTCTGTCGAATTTCAATGTTTGAAAAGTCATTCAAAAGGAGTTATTCGTTAAATTTTGTAAGAAAAAAGCTGAAGATTCTTTAAAAATTGATCAATTAATTGGTGTTCGTGTTAACCGAGGTAAAAAAGCATGTGCCTTATCAACTGGGACCAAGGAAAGGCGTTCGTGGTAGCCGAGGGTTCGGCTTAACCGAGTTCGGCTTAGCCGTTGCATTTATACACAAATTTCCTATCTCAGGGCGCGGACCGACCGGACCAAGTGGTTCGTGGTAACCGGAGTCAGCTTATCCGAGGTTTACTGTATATTTTTTTTTATTTGTAAATAAGACGCTAATAGCATGTGAGAAATTGAGGAACGGGTGAAAAATATATCCTTTTTCGAAAAGATATCTTCTAAACTACTAAAGAGTAGTGGTCACTCACGTATGTCACAAAACTGAAACCAAACCTACGGTATCATCTAGTCAATGCCAATAGAGAAATTAAGAGTTAGGTTTGCAGTGCGAATGGGGTCACAGGAGTGTGTCAGCAGAGGTCAAAGTTTTGTATTTTTAATAAATTTTAAATAATAAACATAAATAACCACTAAACGAGGTATGTCCAGAGTCTTAGAAAGTGTGGCAAAGTGGTATTTTGCTCTTGGGTGAAGTTCAAAGAACTGGTTTGAATCTCGCTAAAGTCAGTTTACTTTTTTTTTCCTTTTTTTAACAAGTTTGAAATTTGTCACTTTTAATTGGATATAATTTGATTGTTATTTTTATTATTGAATTCAATTTTTCGAACTAATGCCAGCTTGAATATTTTGTCGCAAAACTCTTTAATCAATTCTTTAAATATGAAATTTATGTTAAATTTTGATAACCTTGGTTTGTGGGAATTCCCAATTTCATTAAACTCACTGAACAAAGGTACAATCAGTGGTATAGAAGTCAAAAAAGAAGCACGAGAAACAAAGAATTTTCCTGCAATGGCTACACTTTATGAATCTGTTTTCTTTTTCGCACTTGTTGCAGTTAGAAGAATCCATACTTGACCAATTAAAGCACACCTGTTCCGCACTCAAAAACTCTTCTTTGTCTACGGGTTCAAGTAATCCGGACGAAAAAAAAGAATAGCGGATCATTGGATTGAAAATTGGCGCTGATAATTGATGATGCAGCAAAGATTGAAGCTTTATGACGCCACGCCTGGAGGTAATTCGGTCTTCTGGATGAATTCCAAAAGGTTCGACGAAAACATCGCAATAATTTATAATACGTCGAGCTAGATTTTTAAGCTGCCTATGAAACGTC